>PJAB01001138.1:0-16888 GCA_002887195.1 Chrysochromulina parva
TCGGTGTAGGTGAAGGAAGCCTTCGTACTATAAAACGAACAACCCAGCACCAACACGGCGCTTCCGGAAGAACTAGGGCCAGCGCTGGGAACCTAAACGCTCGAGGACCGCGCTCAGACGGGTCGGAACACTTCTGTTTCGACCTACACACCTGCGATGAGCTTGACCACACGACAGCCCCTCCTTTCTCATTGTGAATGGGGGCTCCCGCGCCGGGCCGACTCCTTTGTGGGGAAAACGGGGAGGAGTGACCACACGAGGAGGACGCTCGAGCCCCTTTACTTACACAATAGCGTGTGGCGCGGTACGCGGCCTCGGAGCATGAGAACGAAGCGAGTGTGAACGTGTGCGAGGAGTTGCTCTTCGCGTGTGCGCGATTTCGTCGTGTTGGTACGTCTGTGAATGAAAATCAGGGCGAGATGCGCGGGAACGCCTTGCACCAGTCGGCCCCGACCGGCTCCACCAAGGCGAGCCAGTTGCTCTTCATCATCGACACGACGGAGCGGACTGGGGCGAGCTGGTCAGTACTCCACCGTGCGTGCTTGGCCATCCAGAATGAGTGCGGGGTGCAACAAATTGCCGGCCACAAGGCCCTCGAGTTTGGCGTGCTCTTCGTGCGCGGCCGCGGTGCACCCGCGCCGCTGTGCACACCGACAGGCTTCACGACAGACCCCATGCAGCTACGGAAGTGGCTGCGCGGCGCGCTCTTCGACGGCGGCCCCGGCGGTCCGTCGCTGCTCGAGGGACTCCTCGCCGCTGCCCGTGGCGACTGGTGGCGCGGCAGCAACGTGGTGCGCCACGTCGTCTTGGTGACGCACGGCGAGCCACGGCCTCTTCCCGCCTCCGCCGGCGGTATCGCCGGGACGAGCTGCTGGTCTCCGGTGCCCGAGGAGCTCGCGAGCTCGGGCATCGTTCTGTCGGTCGTGTCGCCACGTGCGATGCCACGGCTGATGCAGCTGCACGCGGCAGCATGCAATGCGCTCGGCGTGAGCGTGCCGCCGCCCATGCCCTTCGACGAGGTGCCCGAGCTCCTCGTCGCCTCGCCCATCATGGCCAGCGCCGCTGCACGCCGGCCGCCTCCGGCATCCGCAGTGGGGTCAGCGGCGCCGGCGCCGGCGCATGCAAGCGTTGGGGGCAGCAGGAACGCAGCGCCGCTGCCTTCGCCTACCTCAACGGCTGCGGATCAGTGGCACCGAGCGCGGCTGGTGACGGCGCCCTTTCTGAGCGCCGCGGCCGCCGCCCGCTCCAAGGCGCAGCGGGCCGAGGCGGCAGCCACCGCCGCCGCTGCCGCCAGCGCAGCCACCGCCGCCGCTGCCGCCAGCGCAGACACCCCTCGCTACAGGGGCCTCGCGACCGCCGCCTGCGCCGCAGGTGCAGATGGCGGTGGCGGTGGCGCCTCGGGTTCGATGGCTGCCTTGGAATTCGACGACGACGACGACATGGGCGAGGGCAAGGACTATGGGAGCGGCGTCGGTGCCGGCGCCGGCCTCGGTGGGCACACGAGCCTCTGGCGTGGTAGCCTCACCGTTTACCACCAAGGCGGCAAACCCCACGCCCTAGGGCTGGCCACGCTGTACATCGTCGGGCGTGAGGCGGCCACAGCACGCTGGGTCGCCGCGGCGGCCACCTGGGGGAGCACGCTGCCCGTCCGGGTGGTCGAGCCCGCCGAGGAGCAGGCTGTGCAGCGCGCGATCGCTCAGTACGGCGCTCGCGACGCGGAGCTCGGGGGAGGCGTCATCCCGGGCGCCGTGCCGAGCGCCCAGCACAGCGGCCTGCAGTCCGCCGAGGCGGCTGGCGTCATCCCGGGCGCCGTGCCGGTCGTGCCTGTGCTGCTGCGGGTCAGCAAGCGGCGGGCCGCGGAGCTCTTCGTGCGGCTCCGGGCCCAAGGGCGCACGGCCAAGATTGAGCTGCCCGCGGCCGGCTTTGCCGTCTTCCTCGACCCTTCGGACAAGGGCGGTCCGGCCTCAGAGCCCGGTGGCACGACGCTGCGTGGCTGGATTGTACGCGAGCCGACCGAGGCCGCCGCCGGCGTCGCGAGTGGCCGTCGCTCGTGCACGCCGACGCAGCAGCAGCAGCCGCTGCCGACGACGCCGCCGCCTGGCATCCTCGCATCGCATGGCAGCAGCGCGAGCGGCACGAGCAGCGGCGGCGCGAGCAGCGGCGCGAGCAGCGGCGCGAGCAGCGCCTCGAATGGTGCCCGCGGCGGCGCGAAAGAGGTTCAAGCTTGGAGCGGTGGCGGCAGCGGCGCAGGCGCGAGCGGCGGCGGAAGCGGCGGCGCCAGTATGGCGTCCCTCGTCGCCCCTCACTACTCGTCGCCCCTCACCTGTGCCGGGCCCTCCAGCCTCGAAGCTGCCGCCGTCGCTCTCAAAGCGATCACCTCCCGAGCTACCCGGCCTGCCTCCGAGATTACCTCCGAGATCACCTCCCGAGCTACCCGGCCTGCCTCCGAGATTACCTCCGAGATCACCTCCCGAGCTACCCGGCCTGCCTCCGAGATTACCTCCGAGATCACCTCCCGAGCTACCCGGCCTGCCCCCGCCTCCGCTGCTGCTGATGCTCCTCCTCCGCCCCGCCTCGCGTCGCCGAGAGTGGCAGTGGTGCCCGCCACCACAGCGCCCCCAGTGCCGCCTCAGAGAGCGGCGCAGAAGGCGTCGGCGGCGGCACGATCCCGTTCCCGCGATTCCACTAAATTGGACCACCGCGCCGCCGCTGCTGGCGCCGCCGCTGACGCCACCGCCTCGTCCGCCACCTCGTCCGCCGCCTTGTCCGCCCCCTCCGTCACCGACTTGACGGTGCCCATGGAGGCGCCGCCACCGAAACGGCCACGTGTCGAGGCCCCTGTAGCGAGCTGTACCAACGGGGCGAGCACGGGGCTCGCATCGGCGCCGTCGCGGGCGCCCAACCCGGCGCTGCTCGGCGCCACGCGCGTGATGAACCCGGCGCTACTCAGCGCCACGCGCGTAACGAACACTCGGCCCCCGGCGCGCTCTGATGCGCGCTCGTCGGCCAGCTGCGCCCTCGGGGCGACGGCGGCTCTCGCGCCGACGGCAAATGCGGATGCCATGCAGAAGCTTGATGAGCTCAAGGCGAGCTCGAGCGAGCAAGAGCTGAAGCGAGAGCTGGAGCGGGCCGATCTTCAGCGCCAGCTGCAACAGATAGCTGCCCTGCCTGACGAGGAGTACGAGGCGCGTGCCGCCAGCGTCACGCCGCACTACCGCGAGCTGATGGATGAGCTGCGAAACAAGCTCAGGGCGTACTGACCTGTAGTCGTGTAGCTAGTAAGGCCGAGCTTTAACAGCACGTGTCGTGTCTTAGAGCCAAGGGCCGCGTGGAGTCGTCGTACTGTAGCTTCTAGCTAAACACGGTACGTACAGTTACGAAGAAGGGGTAAGTAAGTACGGTATAAAGTAAGTAACGAGAGGGGTTCCCCAGGCAGGACCCCGACCGCCCGGCCCGCGCCCGCGGCATTCGATTGCGTTTTAAATACGATATGATGGTCACACAGGCTGCGCGGTCAGCACCCCACCTCATCTTCGCTCTTGCACCTTCGAATGACCCGGGTCGCATGGCGAACCGGGACCACAAACCGCACAAAGGGAAGGCGATACCGCGACGGGATGGTACGAATTTGTACGAATAACGTCCCTAAAGAAGCCGACTCGGCTAAGCCAAAGGCTATACTCGTTCGATATGATCGCGTGCGACCCGAAATCTCACCCGTACAGAGGTAGTAAGTCGGACTGCGGATGTTCGACACTTGCCTCTTGAGTAGTACACCGGTAACACGCAATCATTCGAGAAGCGTGTCTGCCGTCCATGCCCATGCATTAATCTTACCCTACTCGCTGCAGTTGTCTCCCCAGGACGGCTCAAGAGTCTCTGCCAAAACCAGGCGCCTAGTCAGAGGCCATATGGTCCTTCATGCTTCATAGCTTCTGCACCTGGTTTCGGTGCAAGGTCGCTTGGAAGCTATATCCTACTATATCGTTCGGTCGTATATCGTACGGAGATATCTCTTGCCGCGTCGAGCAGTCGGGATACTCTGCACTGGTACGCACAAGCCAGCACTCGAAGCCAGCACGCTCGCTCGCGCCGCGCTCGTGCACCCTCGGCCCCAGGCCGTGGTCAGAGGTTGAAGGAATTCTGCAGAATGGCGGAGCCGGCAGCGTACCGCCTGCCTCGCTGCTCTCCAGTGCTTGGCTGACAGCCTGCTTGCACGGCTCAATCGTGTCGCCGTCGTCGTCTTCATATCTCGAGTTTGAGCGGCGTGGGCCGCGCCACCGCGGCCGCGCGCAGCATGGCCTGCGCCTCGGCGTCGATCTCGGCATTGTGGGACAGCTTGAGCGAGGTGAGCGCCGAGTTGGTCGCGAGCAGAGACGCGAGCGCGCCCGCAGCGCTCTTGTCCAGGTCCGTCGCGCTCAGGTCGAGCTCCTGCACGGTCGTGTTGCGCTGGAGCAGCCCGAGGAGTAGCTCGAGTGCCCCCGGCTGGCTCTGCTCATTCAGGAGCGTCTCGCGGAGGCACAGCGTCTTGTCATCTTCGAGTAGCTCGAAGGCATCGCAGCGCAGGTAGGCGAGGGCCGAGCGTGAGTCGTCACCGCAGAAGATCGAGGCCATCGCCCCGTAGAGGGCGGCCACGTTTGGCACGCGGCGCAGGTCGAGCGAGGTGATGGAAGGGTTGCCACGCAGGGCCTGCACGACCGGCCATACGCTGACCTCGGTTTGGCTCAAGTCGAGTGCCTTGAGCGCACACGTGCGGCTCTGAAGCAGCTCCTGCAGCTCGGAGAGCCCCTCACGCCCCACGTCGCTAAAGGGCAGGTGAATGCCACGGACGAGCGGCCACACACCCTCAGGGCGTAGCCGCAGACGTTTGAAGGCCGCTTTGCAGTCTCGATCGCCCATCACGGCGCGGCTGAGCACGAGCGAGACGGCGCCCAGCTGCTTACAGACGGAGCGCTCGGTAAGCGCGATGGGCAGCTTGACGGGCACTTCGAGGGTCGAACAGATCGAGACGATCAGGCGCGATGAGGTCAACTCCTCGAGCATCGCGCTCTCGGCGAACGGTGCTGCCTCCGCCGCGTTGCTGACTTTGGCAATCACGACGACCGCGCGCATCTCGAGAGCCTGCTTGATCATCTCGGCGTACCCGAGATTATCGAGCTCAAACGCGCGGACCAGGATCTCACGCGCCGGCTTCTTCGACATCGCCTCGTCGGCCATCAGCTCGATCAGACGAGAGGGGGCGACGGGCAGCGGCACGAGACGGACAGCGCCCTTTTGTGCCACCATGTCACGCAGCGCGGACGCCAGGGAGAAGACCACCTGCGCGTGCAGCAGCTCGTGTTCGAGCGGATGCGCCGCGCGGAGTAACATCGGAGGCGCGCGCCGCCCGTTGCTCAGGTCGGACGAAATCAGGTCGTCCACCAGCTGGACGACCGATTTAGGTGGCTCGACGGGCACCCTCGGCGCCGTCCAGGCTGAGGCGGCAGCATCGGTGGGAGCCGATACCGGTGAGGAAGGCCTGACGGGCGCCGTGTCGGGCGTCACGCGTCCCGACTTGCCCGCACCCGCGCCGATCGGCTTGGGTCCCGGGAAGGGGCGCTCGGGTTTATCGGCCATCTCGCCCGGGAGCTCGAGCTCGGCGTCGGCGGCCGGATCGTCGACGATGGGTACCCATGTCTCCGTGAGCAGCCGTTGATCACCCGAGGGAATCTCTCGAGTCCCTAAAAGCGCATCGTCCTTGAGGAGCCTATGCCGTGCCGTGAGCACATCGCAGTACTGCTGACGTGTCGCCTCGTACTTGGTCACCGTCGAGAAGAGGAGCTTTGTGTGGTTGGCCTCATTGAGGTCCACCTCGACCACGTGCTTGTCCGAGACGCTCTCCACCTTCTTGCGTAGGGAGGCTTTGACGCCAATGTACACGCGGTGGCGCGCGCCGCGGCGCATTCCGAGCCACTCCTCGACGACCGCATCTACTGGGGAGCCCTCGTGCAACAGCAGCAGCTTCTGACCCGACTTGTACGCCACCGTCGAGGTGCGCGTGACCGTGTCGGGCCTCGGATCTATCACCTCCGCCCCCAGAATCGCCACGTTATGCTTCGAGTTGTCGGCAACGAACTCGCACGTATCGTCCGGCCGGATGCCGGTGATGGTCGCAAACGTGGTGGCCGTCTTGACTCGTGCGCCGACGGAGCAGCCGTACGCCAGCCACGGGGTCACGAGCAGCGTCGCCCTCTCTAGGCTCTTGGCACGCTTGACAATGACCGTCAGTGCGGGCTCTCCTGCGGCATCCACGTCCTGGATGCGCCAAGGCAGCCACGTGTTCTCAAACTGGACGCGGTCGGCAAACGGCTCGGCCTTGGCCGAGTAGGCTGCACGCACACGCCCTATGACCTGCAGGTTGAACGCCGCAATGAGCTCAGCCGTCTCGTCGGACGGGATGTTCACTTCGTCGACGAAGCCCGTCCCCGCGCCGTCGAGCACCCTGAAAGTGGCATTTTGGCAGTTGAACAGAGTGATGACGCTTGCGGGAGAGGCCCAGCCGTGGCGGGACGGCGCGCCCTCCTCGCGCTGTGGCCGCTTCGCCTCGCGCTTCCTCTCTTCGCCGCGCAGCGCCTCCTCGGCCTCCGCATCGAGGGCGAGGATGGGGCTCGTGGAATGGCGCCCTTGCTTGGCGACGAGCGCGTCGATGAGATCGTCGGGGCCTGCGATCGGCGCCGGCTTGCCGTACCCAAAATAGCGGCGGATGGCGCCGATGCCCTGCCGTGCCTGCTCGATCGAGGGCTTCTCGAGCGGATTTCGTCCCACCGAGATCTGCGCATTCTCGGAGAGCCCGCAGATCGAGATCGGCAGCTCCGAGATCTTATTCTCCGAGAGGTCGAGCCGCTGCAGCGCATGCAAGTGGCCCAGATTCGGCGGCAGCGTGCGCAGCGAGTTCTTGTGCAGGTCGAGCGTGTCCAGGTTGACGAGCAGGCAGATGCTCGGCGGCAGGCTGCTCAGCTGATTCGAGTGGAGGGAGATCTTCCGGAGCGAGAGCATGGTGCCGATGAGCGAAGGCAGCTCGGTCAGCCGATTCTTATCCATGGAGAGGGTGCGAAGGTTGCGCAGCTTGCACAGGGGAGCGAGCTCCTCAACGGGGCACTCGAGCTCATTCTCATCCATCCGCAGCTCTTGCAGCATCCCAAGATGCTCGCAGATGGCCTTCGAAAGAGCGAGCACACCACTCGCGCCCGCCTCGTCGACGGGAGAGCCCACGCCGCTGCGTGTGAGGTCGAGCAGCTTGATTGGAGCCGCCCCGAGGCCGTTGACGAGGGCGGTCGCGCCATGCGCGCCGAGGGCGTTGTTCTTGAGGTCCAGGTCCGTGATCGACGTGCTCTCCTTGGCGATGATGCCGATGGCCTGTCCCGAGAGCGGCCCGAGGCCCCAATCGGCCATCTGGAGCTTGATGCCGCCCTCGCTGCCCTTGACGCCGCCTGCGTCGCCCACGAGATTCGTCAGGCCTAAGACTTGACGAACCGGGAGCGCCGCGCCGTCCACCTTGAAGAATTGGAGCGCCGGGTGCGTGCGGACGGCCTCCGCGATCTCCGCGATGCCCGCCGCGCCTACCGGGTTGCCCGAGATATCGAGATACTCGAGCACCGTGTTCTCCTTGATCGCGTAGTAATAGTCTTTGGTGGCCCTGTCGTCGAGTCCCATATTGAGGATCTCGACCTTGGTGAGCGACGAGTTGAACTTGAGGATGCCCGCGAGCATCATGAGCACGGACTCTCTGCTGACCACCTTTAGTCCGCCCTTGACGGGTGCGGGCGCCGCCACGGGCACCGTCGGCGATTCGATGCGCAGCTCCTTTTGGCCAGATCGCACCTCGAACTTGTCGCACAGCAGGAAGCCGAGCCGGCACTGGCACCCCTCTTGCAACAGGAACGAGCCGATCGACTTGAAGACCGAATCCTCGTTGAACGACGGGATGTTGCGGATGTCGAGCGAGGTGAGCGAACTGTTTCGGCGCACAGCGAGCGCAATGTCTTGCCCCGAGAGGTCTGGGTTGCCGGAAAGGTCGAGGTACTTGAGCATGCAGGGCGCCCGCTCGCCCCACAGAAGCTCCTTGAGCAGCGCACCTGATGAGCAAGGCAATCAGACGTCATCAGACGTCATCAGATGTCATCAGACGTCATCATAGGTCATCAGAAGCTCCTTGAGCAGCGCACCTGTCGCGTCGGCGAGTTGGTTCCTAGCGAGCGAGAGCGAGGTGATCTTCTCGTAGCCCATCGTGCGCTTCGACATGCCGGCCGAGAAGGCGGTGAGGAGCTTGGCGCCCGCCTTGTCGCTCAGCTGCACGTTCGTCAGGTTGATCTCCTCGAGCGGGCACAGCTTGGATTCACAGAGCGGACGGAGCAAAATGTGGCCACCCTCGCCTTCGGCGCCGATCGCGAGCCCGATGCCCGTGTTGCTCAGGTCCAGGCAGCGCAACGATGTGTTTGCAGCGATGAGCGTGCCGATCATCTCGCACGCCACACGGTTGAGGGTGCCCTCGAGGCACGCCGGGCTCATGTCCACACGCTGCCCCCCTCCGGCGGCACTCACGTTGCCAGAGCCGTTGAGCTCGGGAACGGGCAAGCGCACCAGCGACTGGCCGCCGTGGCGCGAGACGTGCACAATGTCCAGCTTCGAGAGCGTCGAGTTGCCACGCAGGGCGAGCGCGAGGGTCGGAATCTGGTCCGAGCGCAGCTGCTTGAGCGTCACGTGTGTCAGCGTCCGGTTGCCGCGCAGGCAGCCGGCGAGCAAACGGAACGGCTCGACATCCTTGAGCTCGGGCTTGGACAGGTCGAACTCGCAAGTCGCCACCTTGGGTTGCAGCCCGAAGTCGTTACAGAAGGCGACGCATGAGCCCGAGTTGTTGAGCAGCGCCTCGCCGAGTGCCGAGCGCGCCGCGTTGGCGAGCGTCGCACCGGGCGCGATGTTGAAGCTCGTGAGCGTCGTGTTGGTCACGAGCGCGCCCGCCAGGAGGACGGCGTCCGAGGTGGAGGCCTTTTCCGGCCACACAAGCGAGGTCGTCTCGGGCGAGAGCACGAACGTGTCGCATTGGAGGAAGCCGAGCTTGCGTGCCTTGTTCTCGAGGAGCGCTCGCCCTATGTCGTCCTTGGCCCGATTAGGAAGGTGCCGATCGACCGCTTCGACGAGCTCGACGGACTTGAGAGACGGGTGAGCGCGGAAGAGTTCGCACATCATTGGCTCGATGCCAGGCTCGTTGAAGCTCAGCCCAAGCCGCTCGAGCGCGGTGCAACCGAGCAGCGCCTTGCACAGCACGCGGATGCCAACTGGCCCGAGCCGGTTGCGATTCATGTTGAGGTCGGTGAGCGTCGTGTTGCTCCCTAGAGCCTCGCACACGCGCCGCCATTGGGGAAGGTGGTCGACGGATAGGTGGTGAAGCTCGTTCTCGCTCAGGTCGAGCGACTTGAGGCTGTCGCACGTGGCGATCGTCTTCGACAGGCCCGGCACGTCGTCGAGGCCAACGTCATTGTGCGCCACGTTGATCGAGGCGACCGTGTCGTTCTCGTCCGTGATGTACCAGAGCGCCATCCGGCCGTTAGGTGTCAGTGCGGCCTCGCGAAAGTCCCAATCGGCGCGCTGCTTGGCCAGTAGGGAGCCCAGGTGGCCCGCGGCGATGCGGCACGTGTTGTTCATGTATCGGTTGTTGAGGAACGCGGCCGAGTCGGTGTTGGTCGCCCAGCCCGCCCATCCCGGACCAGGCGACTGCAAGCTCGTGATCAGCAGGAGAAGATACTCCGCGTAAAGGCCCTCCTGGAATGAGAGGTGCTTAAACTGGTACTGTGCGGGCGCCTTCTCGGTCTGCTTCGAGAGCGTCGCCGTGAGCGCCACGCCGTTCTCGTGATCGAGATCGAGGCGCGACCATAACCCGAGCTCCTCTGGCGATTGGCCGAGCGCGCAGGCCACGTGTTTCGAGGTGAACTCGCGCCGCCCGTTTTGCTGGTTCTCGACGGCCACGTTGCGCAGCATCTTCTTGCCGACCTCGTACAGAGCCTGCTCGTTGACCGAGATGGGCGCGAGCACATACTCGACGAAGGCGGTCACCACCGCATGCAACGAGTGCGACTTGGGCACGATGGCCGAGATGGCCGTGCGCAGGTCCGCCCCCTTGCACCGGTCGAGCACGCGCACCACAAGCGCGTACGCCTCGCCTACCTCGTTCTCGCCGTTGACGACGCGAACCTTCTTGCCGCGGAGCATCGAGTTCAAGTCGAGCACGGGCTCCTGGTTTGGCCCACGCACCTGGAAGGCGTTGTGCTGCTCCTCCTGCTTCCCGGACGAGTTGCCCAAGTTTTGCTCGAGAGCACCCTTACGCTTGACGCGCTTGTTCTTGTTCTGGTCGGCATCCTCCTCACGCACCTCGGTGGCGCCCCTGCCGCTGTCGCCGACTGCAAGCGCGAGCCGCTTCCGGATGCCGCTCATGATGCCGAGCTTGTACAGCTGGAGCCGATCGGGCGGCAGCTCTTCCAGCTCGATCACCTCACCGCCCGAGCTCGAGTACGTGAGCAGGAGCAGCGAGAGCAGCACGGGGATGCCAATTGCCTCGACGAGGAAGACGAGCAGCGTCTCGAACTTGGCGTCAAAGACAGGCTGCGACAGGCTGAGCACGCGGTCACAAAAGTAGTTGTAGTGGGCCACGTACCCTTGCTTCTCATACTGCTCTGCCAGCTCGCGGTGCTCGACGACGAGGTTGACCGCGATGCTGCCCGCACGCGTCGAGAGCAGCGTGTGGCACGTGGCGCGGCGCACGTGGGTCGGATGGAGAGCCTCGGGATGAAAAGTGTTCTGCAGCGAGAGCGGCGTGAGCAGCGTGGGTTCGTTGTCGACCTCAAACTCGGCGCCCAATAGGATCGTCTTGAGCAGTGAGACGCACTGCTCGCCTGTCTTGCCACGCAGTGAGACGGAGGCAACCCACGCTGGGCGCGGCTGCTCCGTCGGCTCCGTCGCGCCTGGATAGGTGGACTCGAGCCACAGCGCTATCGGGTCACGATAGGTGAGCTCTGGCGTCTCTCCGGCCGAGTGCGCCACCCAGGTCGCCGCGGCGAGGCTCGGCGCTCCCCCGACAAAGTCCGGGTGCCGCTTGAGCCCAAGAGCTGGGACCTTGCTCGTCGTCTCCAAACCGGCAAAGCCTGCGAGCCGAGCGAGCGCCTCCATGAGCAAGGGCGTCTGCTTTGCGACCGCACTGTACTTGGCATCGACGACGCGCACCGCCTGGCACCAGAGACCCTGCGCCGGCATCGGCGCGGCCTTGGCGCCGCGTCGGCCGCCGGGGAGCGGCACCTTGCGGATCATCGCGAGTTGCAGGAGCGACTCGCGCACGTTCGCGCTGAACTTGCCGTCCTTTTGCGCGCTCTCGAGGTTGCCGATCGCCTGCTCGAGCTGCGCGCGGGTGCACGGCGACGGGTGATTCTTGATTTCGAGGTCGAGCTGGTCGAGCAGATTCGCGTACGCCTTCGTGGGGGCGAGCATGACCTTGTTCATCGCGCCCAAGAACGTGGACTTCATCGGCTGCTGAAGCTCTGGGATCACTCGCGAGAGATACGTCTGCATGTCCTGCTGGTTCTCTAGGGAGAGGCGCCGCCGGATCGCAGCTACACGCGTCTCGGGCACGAGCACGACCTTCTCAGCCTCCGCCCTGCGCTTCTCCTGATCGGCGCGCGAGAGCGGCTTACGTTCTTCCTCGTCCTCGTCCTCGTCCTCGTCGACCTCCTTCTCGCCCTCCTTCTTCTCTTCTGACCGGACGTACGCGATCGTCTGGATTTCGGTTCGTATCGTCTCTGTGCTGAAGGTCTTGTGGTAGCGATCGTCCAAGTCTCGACGGCACTCGGCCAGGTTGACGAGGTGCTCGAAGAACTGATTCCCTTGCAGCTGCATCTGGATCACGTTGCGCTGCTGCTCCTGGGAGAGCTCCGTCAGGTTCATCACCACAAACTTGCGCCGGTAATCTTCGAGATCCACACCCTCGGGGCGCGAGGTCACCACGAGCCGGTTGCCGCTCGGCACGAGCTCATAGTGCACAAACGCCTCGACCACATCGCGCATGCCTGCTGCCTCATCCACGCCATCGACAAGGATCACCAGCGCGCGCAAGTCGTACGCGGTCAGCAGCAGCTGGCAGCGCTCCTTGTTGTCCGCACACTCGTTCCGAATGTACCAGCGCAGCATGCCCTCCGGGTTGGCGAGCAACACACTCGGCTCCTCGCCGTGCTCGTTGAGCAGCCGCACGATGCGCTGTACGAAGAGCACGAAGGGCATCAGGCGCACCCCATCGCCCGCGGCATCGCCCATCAACCGGGTGGAGAGCAGGTACATCGACTGCTTGATCATCCACGTCTTGCCCGTGCCTGGCCCCGCGCGGCAGAGCACTGGCTGAGCATTGTGCCCGCCGTGCACGCGCAGCGGCGACTCGGCAACGCATTGTTCGACAAGCTGCGGCACGTCGGCCACGCTCATAAACTCGGGGGGCGTGCACCCGTCCTTGACGTCAACGGCCCGCATGAAGATGAGCTGATCCTTGATTGGGAGCAGATTGCCTGTGATCGCGTCCTCGACTGTGTCCTGGCTCGCCGCGATAGATTCGCAGTACCGGCTGCGTGCCCCCTCGAAGTCTTCCGCATTCATGCCCGGTGGCGCGGGCACGTGGTTGAACTCGTTGAGCGAAGGCCATGCGGGGTAACCAATAGCCGCACCTAGCGGCTTGACGTTCACCATATGACGCGAGCCCTCCTCGTAGTTGATCTTACCGGCCCACTCCATCACCGTCGCATCCACGAGCTTATTGCGGAAGAGTAGCAGTAGCTTGGTGCCGCGCTCGTAGCCCGGGGAGGACGCTGGGACTACTGTGCTCGGCGAGAGGTCGACGATCACCTCTGACTTGACCCCGGCGTCGCGAGGGTGCCCATCGACGCGCGCGACGACGCGATCGTCGCCCAGGATGCGAACGACCGTTGCACATTGGCCAAACGAGGCACTCACCGCGCGAATGTTGAGGCGCGCGCCCACGGTGCACCCGTATGCGAGCCACGGGAAGATCTGGATGGTCGCGGTGTCCTTGCCACAGATGAGCTCAAGCTCGAGATAGCCTTCGCCCTGCCAGCCGTCGTGCTCGAGGCCGCACTCGTCGCCGGGCACCCACTCGTCGGGGAATTCGATGCGTTCAAGGAACGGCGTGCCGAGATCCGCTGGGATCCGCACGCGCCCGAGCTTGCGCTGTGCGCTCCCCTTCTTCTTCTTCGTCATCAGGTCGAACGCCTGCTCGCCCGGCAGGTCGAACGGCAGCGCGCCTGACCACTCCGTGACCTTGAACGCCGCGTCGCAGCAGTTGACGAGCAGCCGCAGCTCGCATTGCTGAGTCACCAGCGCATGCCTGCTCGGCTTGCCGTCGTCGGGCGACCTCGTCGACGGCTTGCGCCCACGCTCCATAAAAGGCAGCGCCGTCTTGTCCGCGCTCCTACCCTTCTTGAGAAGAGCAGACGCGGCGATGCCCGCAATCTTGCGCTTCAGAGCGCGGGCGCACGCGTCAGCCGTGTGCTTCTTGAGGTCGAAAGAGGCCCTTTCGTTCGGCACCTCTTCCAGATTGACCTCTTCGGGTGCGTCGGGCTTCGAGAGCGTGATCCAGCCGATGACGTCCTTCATCGCCCCGTCCTTGCCCACAGACGCTCGAACGCTGCCGTCCTCCCGTGTGAAGGTCTCGAGGACGCGCAGCAGCCTGCCCCGTGGGATGTCGTCGACCTTCTTGCTGTTGTTGTCCTTGCCCTCACGGCAGACGAGCACCTTGGCGGCGCGCATGACCTTGAAGCTCGCATTCGAGATTCGCAGACACTCGACTCCATCGGGGGTGAGCGCTGTGACCCACCCGACCGGCTCCGAGTCGCCGTCGAGTTGAACCTTGGTCCGTTTCGTCAGCTGCTTGGTGATGCCCACAGTGAACTCGTATTCCTCAACCACACGCATGAGCGCGCCCGCGGGAAGCTTGGACAAGTCACCTTCGACCTTTGGTGAGTCGGCCTCCTTTCCAATGCGCACCTGCAGGAGCGTCGTTGAGATCATGAGCGGCAGGTCGCCGAGCGGGTCTTCTTCAACCTCAACGGCCTTCTCCTCCTTCTTCTTCTTCTCGCCCTTTTTCTGGCTGTAGGACTCGCGCTCCTTGCCCTTGGTCTCTTCGGGCTGCGGAGCCTTGGCAGCCGCCGCCTTGGCCGCCTTGGGCGCCTTGGGCGCTGCCGTGAGCGATTTGGTGAGCGATTTGGTCAGCGACGTCTCGGCAGCCGTTACACTCGCCGTTGCCCCCTCGACGGTCATGTTCGCCAGGCTGCTGTCGCCAGCCACGGTCTCGGCCTCGCCCTCGTCGGCAGGGATGACCGGCGACGGTGGACGTGCGCCCAGCTCTAAAACGGCGCCACCGAGGTCGTCGAAGAGGCCGCCGAAGCCATCGTCTATTGTATCGGCCCTTGATCGAATCGCATTGCCAGCAGGGCTGTTTTTCACACTTGAGGGCTCCTTGAGGGGGGAGGCGGTGTTGGCGGCACCGATCGTCGCGAGGGCGAGGGCGACGGCGGCGGCATTCTTCTTGGGAATGCGTTCGTTCTCGATGAGCGCCTGCTGAATGCGCTTCTCGTCAGATGGGCGCATCAAGTTGCCATCGACCTTGACGCCATCACGGTGGAGCGTGACGCGGTGGCGCCTGAGTCCATCGATGAGCGCGTCGACTGCGAAAGTGGTGTACGAGCCCAGGATGCGGTACTCACCCGCCACGTGCTCCTTCCACAGACCGCAAAGCTCATTGCCGCTCAGGATGAGCTTGTTCAGACACGCAATATGAAGCATCGCGTCCGAGAGCGCGAGAACAGCCTCGCCGTTCCACTCGCAAGTCGGAGTGCGTACGTACGCGGGCGAGCACGAGCATAGATTGGTGGCG
Organism: Chrysochromulina parva; assembly: GCA_002887195.1. Classification (NCBI taxonomy): domain Eukaryota; phylum Haptophyta; order Prymnesiales; family Chrysochromulinaceae; genus Chrysochromulina; species Chrysochromulina parva. The sequence continues at coordinate 14,960 of PJAB01001138.1, forward strand.
CTCAGGTTCAGAGTGCGCAACGTTGGCGAGAGCGCGATCGTGCGTGCAACGGCCACTCCGCCCTCAACGCCAAGGTTATTCCCACTCAGGTTGAGGTTTGCAAGCGTGTGGCACACGGGCAGCGCCTTGGTGAAGGCCTCGATGAAAGCCGGCGTCAGTTGGTTGTTCGAAAGGTCGAGCGTCACCAGAGCCGGCGAGAGCGGCGGCAGCACAGCCTTGGGCTTAGGCTTGGGCTTGAATGCCACTGCCGTTCCGACTCCCGCTGTGGAGGGCCTCACCGGCGCCGGCGAGTCGTCAACCGCCGGCTGAGGCGCGTGCTCGGCGAGCGCATTGAAAAAGGAAGACGCACCCTTGTCGCTCAGTCCACCCTTGCTGAGCGACAAGACGCTCAACTTCGCGCTCAGCGCGACCATCTTACCCAGCTCCTCAACGCCCGCGTAGCTTGGTGCCGTCACCGCGGCGCCGGGCGCATCGCTCGCAAAGGCGACGCGGCAGATGGGATTGCGCGAAATGTCGAGGTCCAGCACGGTGCAATCAGCCGCGCTCATCGAGATCGCGAGCTCGCGCAGCCCGCCCGCCGTGATTCGATTCCCGCCAAGGTTGAGCTTGGCGATCTTGAATGGCCGGACGAGAACCTTCGCAATTTGCGCCAGGTGCTCGCCATCCAGCCGATTGTCGCGCAGATCGGCCGACAGGACGCGCCCGACCACTTGGCATACCATCATCAAGTGTGCGCGCCTCTCGAGGCTAAGGGCTGCTCGCACGTTGAGCACTCCTCCACCCTTGGCATCGATGGCCTCAAAGAGCCAATCGAACGTGCTCGGACTCTCGACACGTGGCAGCCCCGCCAGACGAAACCCTCGCTCCACGAGCCAAGATCCCATCTCGCCGAGCCTTGCCTTGGCCGCGGCCAGGTCCTCGGCCGTGGCCGGCGCAGCAGCGACCTGCTCGCTGGCTCTGAATCCCATCAAACGCATCGCATTCATCTTCTCCTTGGCGTCCATCTCCCCAGAGCCATCGGTATCGAACAAAGCGGCGGCTTCGCCGAGCGCTTGCTTCTCCTCCTCAGACAAAGCGGCCTCGGCCTCCGCTGCCGCCGCCTCCTCGGCTGCCGCTGCTGCCAATGCCTCGGCTTCGGCGAACGCTGCCGCCGCCGCCTCTGCCTCTGCTGCCGCTGCAGCCTCTGCAGTCGCCGCCGCTGCCGCCTCGGCCAAAAATGCCTCCGCTGCCGTCGCCTCCTCCCCTGCCACCGCGTCCACTGCTGCTAGCTCCTCGGCCTCAGCCGCCGCCGCCGCCGCCGCCTCAGCCGCCGCTATAGCTAGCTCCTCGGCCTCAGCTGCCGCTGCCAAAAATGCCGCCGGGTCGGCCAAAAATGCAGCTAGCTCCTCGGCCTCCGCCGCCGCCGCCGCCTCGGCCGCGGCCGCCTCAGCCGCCGCCGCTTCCTCAACAGCCGCTGCCTCCGCCGCTGCCGCTGCCTCTGCAGCCGCCGCCTCCGCCTCCGCCGCCTGCGCCTCCGCCGCCTCCGCCGCTGCCGCCTCGGCCGCTGCCGCCTCGGCCGCTGCCGCCTCGGCCGCTGCCGCCTCGGCCGCCGCCGCCTCCGCCGCCTCCGCCTCCGCCACCTCGGCCGCCGCCGCCTCCGCCTCCGCCGCCTCCTCGGCCGCCTCCGCCTCCGCCTCCACCGCCTCCGCCTCCGCCGCCGCCGCCGCCGCGGCAGCCTCATTCTCAGCCGCCGCCGCCTCCTCATCTGCCGCCGCCGCCTCAGCCGCGGCAGCCTCCACTGCCGCCTCCGCGACATCGGAAGACGGAGGCGCCCGCGGCGGTGGGCTGATCTCATCCTGAGGCGGCGGCAGGTACTCGCTCACATACTCCGTGTCGAGTAGCGGCGTCCTGCGTCGTCGCTCGTTGACATCGGGTGACGGAGGTGCCCGC
>PJAB01001139.1:0-16884 GCA_002887195.1 Chrysochromulina parva
GGCGGTGCGGGCGGAGGCGAAGGTGGCGGTGGTGACGGCGGCGGTGGTCGTGGTGGAGGCGAGGGCGGCGGTGGCGAGGGCGGCGGTGGCGACGGCGGCGGCGGCGAGGGCGGCGGCGGCGAGGGCGGCGGCGAGGGCGGCGGCGGCGGCGAGGGCGGCGGCGGTGGAGGCGGCGAAGGAAGTGGAGGCGGCGAGGGCGGCGAGGGCGGAGGCGGCGGCGACGGCAGCGGCGGTGGCGGTGGCGGCGAAATGCACGTACCTGTCGCCGAATCAAGCACGTGTCCAGGGTAGGCATTCGCACAAGTGGTGCAATCGCAAGCGCAGCCCATTCGGGCACACATGCTTCCGACACATGTATAACCACAAGCTTGGTAGCCGGAACAACCCCACGAATTTACATTGGCCATGTAGCAGTTGCCGGGCGGCGGGGGAGAGGGCGGTGGTGGCATAGGTGGCGGAGGCGATGGCGGAGGAGGGTGGTGAGTGTGCGGGGTATGCGGGTGGTGCGGGTGGTGGCAATGAGTGCAAGAGCAGCAACAACTTCCGCATGTGCAGGTGCCGCAACCCCCAGCACCGAGGCAACAGAGCCTGCGGCGCTCGAGGCGCCTCCCAACGTGCTCCCCGATGTCGTCGAGAACATCCGCCTCAACGTAAGCGATGGGTTGCTCGACCCCCCTCTTTCCCTCGAGCTGCGCCTTGAAGAGCTTGAGGTCAACTGAGAGGTGGGACAACTGCTCGTCTCCACTTCGATGTACCGCAGACAAGTCCGGCGCCATCATGGGACCTCCCTTTGACACCAGCTCTCCAGCATCGAGCATGTGCTGCATCAGCCCGCTTGGCACAGTGATAATCTTCCAAGTGGAATCCAGCGCGCCCGGCGTATGCTGATGACGAGCGCTCCTCCGCTCCCCAGGATTGGGCTCCTCGACGGTGAGCTTGGAGCCACGACTTCCGGGAAGTGCAAGGAGCAGCAGGAGTGCGCTCGTAGCACGTGAAGTGTAGGATGGAGGCCGGGCTTGTGAGAGACTTACTACGAGTGGAAGCGTAGCACAATTGTGCAGGTGGCTGTTTACGAGCGCCTCTGCCGGCTCTGCCCGATGCCGCAACGGCGGCGTCCGCGCCGACTCTGCCGAATGCGCACCAGTCCCATCGCCATCGGGTGGTGCCGTCGTCGCCATGGCACTCACGCGCGGGATGATGATCGCGAGCAAGGCCAAGGCGAAGGACTTGTTCCGAGTGGGGCTTGGTACTGGGTCTTAGAAAGGGTCAGGTTGAATCGACACACTGGGACTTTTTTTGAGAAAGGTCTTGCGTTCTCTAGCGTGAACGTGAACGCGACTATTTATAACTAGCACGTTACTGAAGCATTATCTGACTGACTAAGACTACTGTATCATCCCAACTATGATGTGCGCCGACGCTTGAGCACCTCGTTCACCTCGTCCTGCGCGCGCCTGCCCGCTGGGTTGTCGTTGAGCAGCAGGTTGGTGCATTGGGGCAGCGCACCACTCCGCAGCCCCTCGACGAGCCGGCGCGCACCCTCGAGACGTATGCGGTTGTTGTCGAGGGAGAGCGTCGTCAGGCTGGGCAGTGCACCGCCGCCGCCGCCGCCGCCGCCGCCGCTCAAGCTGCGCACGAGCGCCTCCACGCCTGCGTCGCCGATGCCATTCTCGTGCAGCCAGAGCTGCTGCAGGTGGGCAAGGACGCGCACACCCTCACGCGCCGCGTCCTCGAGCGCCGTCGCGAGCGCGAGCACGCCCGCGTCGCCGATCTGGTTGCCGTTGAGGAAGAGCCATTCGAGCAGAGGGAGGGCTCCGTGGCGCAGCGCAGCCGCGAAGCTCTTCATGCCCGCGTGCGTGATGCTGTTCCAGGTGAGGGTGAGGCGCGAGAGGTGGGAGAGGGCGCCGTGGGCCCACGCGAGGCTAAGGGCCTGCAGGCCCCGATCCGCAAGCGCGTTCCCTTCGAGTGAGAGATGACGCACGTTCCACCGGGTCGGCTCGTGCTTCTCCATCGAAAAGATCCGAGCCATCGTGAAGCCGTCGTGCTCGCTGATGCCCTTACGCGTCCACGCGAAGCGGGTGGCCGTGCGCACTTGGCCGCTCGACGATTTCACCTTTCTATAAAAGGCAACGATCTCGTCTTCAAACTCGTCCTCGCGCGGCGCTGGTGGTGGGGGCGAGCTGCTTGGCGCCCTGACCTCGGCCGATCTCGTGCTGTAATCGAGCGCTCGGCTCAGGTACACGTGCGGAGGGGGCGAGGGCGGCGGCGGCGCAGCGGGCGCCTTGCCCGCCGTAGCGTGCACCGCCTGCGTCGCAGCCCCGTCCGCCGTAGCGGGCGCCACGGCTCCGTCCGCCGGCGCCGTAGCGGGCGCCACGCCGATGCACGCGGCGAGCAGGCGAGCCACATCGACTGGCGGCGGCGGCGCGTCGGGCGGTGCGCTCAGCGGCTCGTCGGTGGAGAAGATGGCGGTCACGAGTGCTGGCAGGTTGGAGGGTGAGGGCGCGGAGAGCCAACGCGGGCAGCCGAGCGACCGAAGGGACGCACCTCGCAATGAGAGGGCGACCACCTCCACATTCTTCGCCTGTGCGAGGGCACACGCGCCGCCGATGGCGCCGGCCGCAGTGTGCGCGGCACCCGCCGTGAACAACCAGACCATGCGAGGGCTCGTGGGAGCGATTGGAGCGGCGAGCAGCAGCTGCACACCGAGTAGGATGGCCTCGCGCACGAAGCAGCTCGCGGGCGGCGCCGCGGTCTCCGGTCGTCTCGCGTCGTGATGGGCGCTCGCGTCGTGATGGGCTATCGCGTCGTGATGGGCGCTCGCGTCGTGACGGGCGCTCGCGTCGCAGTCGACGTCGCCGCCCCCGCTCGTGGAGCCCATCACGGCGCCCATCGCGGCTGCGAGGAGTGCGAGGAGTCGTGCCTTGCTCGCGCCGTCCCAAGCGCCACCGCCAAGTGCGCCGGCGCCGCCAGGGGGCATGCACGAGTGCAGGCTGGTATGGACCATCCAGACGCCCTCGAGCGTGTAGGCAAGGACTTGGACCGACACGTGGAGGCGTTCGAGCGCGCTCAGCAGCGCGAAGAGTGCATGCACGAAGGGAGGGTCGATCGGGTGCGAGGGGGTCAGATCGAGCACGACGCTGATGGCGAGGGTGCGCCGACCCCCTCGGTCGCGTCGCTGCCAAATCGCCGTGACGGAGCTGCCGAGCAGGTAGCGTCTTACGAGGGCGGGGATGGAGAGCACCTTGCCCTGTGTGCCGAGCGAGCACTGTGTGAACACATTGGGCGGCATGGTACGCAACGCGCGCACGATCTCATCAGACATGGCGCCCACGTCCTCGAGCGCTTCGACTTGCCCCCACAGCCCCTCACCTGATGATGGAGGCCATTAGAGGCAATCAGAGGCGATCAGAGGCAATCAGAGGCCATCAGAGCGCTTCAAATTGCCCCCACAGCCCCTCACCCGTCGGAATCCAGTGGGCATGCGTGTGCATCTCCTGCCGCACGTCCAGCGCCGCGTGCAGCTCGGCGGCGGAGAGCCACTCGACGTCTGTCGCATGCACGGCCATGCCGTCGGGGGCACCGTCTGTCGCGGTGTAGGCGCTCACCACAGTGCCACCGCCATGCCCGCCGCGCCGATCCTCGCCCATCACGGCGCCGCCGCCGTGGCCTTGCCCCCACGCCAAGCCCCCGCTGCTGAGTGAGCCGCCACTCGGCTGCTTGAGCGCCGTGGTGAGCGCCGTGGCTGCCACTTCGCACGCACGGCGCGCCTCGTCGGATGCGAACCGAAAGGCACTCCACGCTTGCCACGTCGTATGCCACAGCGGTGCGCCCACTGCCGACGGCGACACGCGCGCCGTGGCGAGCGCCTCGAGGAGAGCATCTATGCTCGGCAGCACGCCCGGCGGCGGCGGCGGCGGCGGGTCAGCAGCAGCGGCGGGTTCGGCCGAGACGGCGCTGGCCTTGTCGGCGGCGGCGGCGGGGTCGGTGAGGGACCACGTACCCATTTCGTAACTGCCAGAGCTGCTCAGCCGCACGTAGCCGAGGCGCGCCGTCCTGAGCGCCGCACATACCCTCGACGAGGCGGTGCTCAGCGGGAGCTCGATGCCGGTGCCGGTCGTCGCGGGTGGACAGAAGGTAAGGACAAAGGCGGGGGCTGGGCTGCTCGCAAGCGGTGGCGGCAGATCCGTAACCACCATCGACGTCTTCGCCTCTGATGACGCGCCGGTGCCCATCAGCACGCGACGCATGGCTTGGTCCACGGCGCTCGCGGTATGCTCGCTCGCCGCCTTGAGGATGGCCGGCGATCCAAACTCCCTCGGACCGCCCATGACGAGCTCCACGTGATAATTGGACAGGCGCAGGGCGTGAAGCACGATCCGACCGAGTAAGCCGAGCATGCCGCCTTCCCGACCGATCAAGGATGCATCGATGCTCACCAGAGCGTGCACGCTCGCCACGACGCCAAGGCCGCCCTCGACAGCCGGAGTGGCGCTGATGGGTGGTTTGAGGCTCCGTAGCGCGAGCAGCCGATCACGCATCCTCGTCGCCGCTTCGAGGACGGCGGCGTCGCCCATGGCGAAGACGGAACCTTGGCCATCAGCTCGGCCTTGGCTGACGGAACCTTGGCCATCATCTCGGCCTTGGCTGACGGAACCTTGGCCATCATCTCGGCCTTGGCTGACGGAACCTTGGCCATCATCTCGGCCTTGGCTGACGGAACCTTGGCCATCATCTCGGCATGCTGCCTCCACGGCCGCTGCGGCTGCCTCGTCCACCGCGACGCCCGCGGCTCCTGCGGTCGTCTCCATCGGCGCAGGGCCAGTCTTCTCCTCCTCCTTCTTCTGCTCCTCCTCCTTCTCCTCCACCTTCTCCTCCTCATTCTTTTCCTCGCGCGTGTCCCTCTGCACGGCAACCCTACGCAAGCCGTCGACATCGCGCGGCCTTCCAAACGGCAAGTCCGCGGGCAAGTGCGCCGTCTCTCGCTCTCTCAGCCTGGCGAGAGTCTCGCTGAGTCGATCAGACGCTATGTCGAGCGCCGCCATCCGCACAGCCAAGCTATGACCCATCCCAAGCGCCACGCCGATGCTCGCGCCACGTGCGCCCGCCTCGAGCGCCGCGAAGGTGCTCGTCTCAAACACGTCGATCGCCGCCTCAAGCTCCGCCACTGCTGCGCGCGTCCACGCCGCGTGCGTCGCGCGCGCGGCCGCTTGCTCGGCGGCGAGGCTCGCCTTTTGCGTGCTGGCGAAGCGCTCGCTCGCTCGCTCGTCAAGGATCGCATCCATGCGGGCACGCTCGTCCTCGCCCTTCGAAGTGCCCGCGGCGGCGGTGCTGATAGCCAGCCGGCGAGCATGCATCTCCTGGCGAGCATGCATCTCCTGGCGAGCATGCATCTCGTCATCAGAAGCCCTTCGGCGCCCCGCGAGGGCCTTGGTATGCGCCTGGTGTGCCTCGCACAGCTCGTCCACCCGCCGCTCGAGCTGCGCGTACTCTGGGCTCTCAAGCGCCGGACCGAGCACCTGCTGCTGCAGCCGCACCACGAGCGCCTCGGCGAGCTCCATCATCGCCTCACTCAGCATTGATGGACCGGAGCTGCTGCTGCGCTCCTCGTACGCGTCCTGAAGCCTGCCCAGCAGAGGAAGCGGCGCAGGCGGAAGCGGCAGCTCCAAGCCGTCAGGCTCATCGCTGCAGTGGCGAGCCGAGCCGAGGGCCCCCTTGTCGGCAGCGACCGGTCGGGCACCACCGCCGCCACCACGGCCTCTGCCGCCGCCACCACGGCCCTCGCTGCTGGGAGCAGGGCCTTTGGCCACTTGCCTTGCGTCGCCTCCGACGGCAGGTAGCGAGACCTTTGCCATTGTGCTTCCCTTACCACCGCCCTCGGCATCGTCCGCTCGCACCTCCTCGTACTCCGCCACCTGCTCGCCCTGGCTACCCTGCGCCTGCACGCGCTCGTGCAGACCCTGCGCATGGCCGGCTCCCAGCGCGCCCGCCACCGCGCGCGCCTGCTGCTGCTCCTGCTCCTGCTCCGCTCCGCCTGCGCCCTGGTCGCTTTCTTCTATCGATCCGCCGCTGCCCGGCTGGCCGCCGCTGGTCCTGGCGCGCTCGGCCACTTGCGACCCATCGTCGGGGCCAACATCTGAGCCCCCATCGGTGACATTCGAGTCGTCGTCGTCGTCATCCTTGTCGTTGTCTTCCTCGCGCATCGTCTTGCCCTGGGCATCCTGACGCGGCCGCGCCGCCGCCGCCGCCTCTGGCGAGCTACCACCGCCGCCATCCGCCTCCCCCTCGCCCTCATCGGCGCCGCCGCCGCCGCCTGTCGGCGCGTCAGTGGCTCCGCCCTCATCACCAGCCTCATCATCATCGTCACCCCCAAGCCCCAACTGCTTCGCACGGGGCACGTCCTCCTTCGACGGCGCGTCCCCAAGCAGTGCTTGCTCCCAACTGCTCTGCGTGAGCATGGGAGCCATCGTGCCGTACGTGTGCGCAATGACGCTCGCAATCGGCGCGCCCCGTGCCGCCATGAGCGCCGCCTTTTGCAAGTTGCGCACGCTCAGCTCGTAGCCGCAGATCTTGGTGGCGGTGCTCGCGGCGTGTGCGAGCGCCATCTCGTGCAATCTGACGAGCTCGCGAGCCAGCCGCGACGAGCACCCGCAGCGCCTGCAGAGCTGCTCGAGCTCCAAGTACGCCTCCGCCCTCGCGAGCTTGGCCTCGTCAGCGCTGGCGCCCGATGCGAGCCGCGGGCGCGAGCTCAGCCCCGCATCGAGTGGCTCGCACTGAAGGATGAGGGTGCGGTTTCGGAAGGCCTCTGAGAGCGTGTACGTGGAGCCACGACGCGTCGTGGCGGTCGCGAAGCATCGGAAGGCCGCGTGGGCGCCGAGCGGACCCTCCCCCGTCTCCATGAGATGGAGCGAGGCGTGCGCCTCCCCGAGCGAGTTGATTCGCTCGATCACCTCTGGCGAGGCTGCGCTCACATTGTCGAGCAGCAGCCAGTAGCCATGCCGCATCGCGACCACCAACGGCCCCTCGTAGATGCGAAAGGGAAGCTTGGCGCCCAGATGGGCGCCGCTTTGGCCCGGCGCGCGGCGCAGACGTTGATTGAGGCGCACGAGCTCGGCTATCGCCGCCGACGGCGGGGCAGAGGCGGCCGCGGGGGACGCGTCGCTCCCGATGCCCTGGGAATACGCCGCGCTGCTCGAGGCGCCGCGACCCGTGCCGTCGTCGACGAGCTCGTGGCTCGCACCGCTGCGCCTCGTGCCATCCGCCGGAGCTCTCTTGAGCAGCTCCTCCACGCACGCGAGGATGGCGGCTGCGAGGGCATCATCCGCGTCGGCTGCGCCCGTCTCGGCGCCCGACTCGGCGCCCATTTGCCCACGTGGCGGCACGTGTGCGAGGAGCGTCGACAGCAGCCGCTGCAGGCCGCCTCGCGCCACCGCCAGGTTGAGCGCCGCGTTGAGGAGCGCAAGGCTCGGCTCGCCTGGCCCGTCGCCCGTCGGCGTGAAGCCGCCGATCAGGTCCGTTCCCTCCGTCTCGGCGTTGACGGCGATGGTGAGAAGCCGCGCGTTGCGTAGCCACGCGAGATCGCGCACGGCGGCCGTCTTGCCCGAGCAGGCCGGCCCTTCGAGGAGCACGATACGACGCGACTCGGCCATTGGGAGTCATCAGAGGTCATCAAGAGGTAATCAGAGGTAATCAAGAGGTCATCAAGAGGTCATCAAGAGGTCATCAGCTCCTGGTCGTACCTTCGAGGAGCACGATACGACGCGACTCGGCCGCCAAGCTCAGCTCCTCGAGAAGCCGTCGATGACGAGGTCCGCGCTGGGGGGCGGCCGCCGCGTCGCCCCAAGCGTCGTCACATGTGGGGAACCGACACAGCGCCCAGCGCACGCCGCCGCCGAGGCTCGAGTTCTCAGCGTCATCGACGCCCACTGGGCCAAACTCGAGGGCGCTGTGCCGAGCGCCCACCGGCACTTGGCGCCGTCGCCACTGCTTGAGGAGATGAGCCGCCTCCTCCGAGGCGCCTCCGAGATCTCGTGTGAGCTCGCGTGAGCTCGCGTCCTCCGAGGCGCCCAGCGCCACGTGCGTCGCTTGCACCACGCGGCCACCGCCGGCGCCTCCCGCCCGATGGCGGCGGCGTGCGTCCACGAGCCGGCGCGCGACAGCCTCCTCAGCACGCGCGGTCAAGCGCAGAGAGCACCCGCGCGTGTACACGAGCATCAAGCTCGCCAGCTGCTGGTACTCGCGCTGCGGCCGGGGGCCACTCGAAGGCGCGAAGCTCACCTGCCCGCGCCCCTGCGCGCGCTGATCCTCGGTCACGCCGCCGCTGCCGCCGCCGCCGCCGTCGAGGTGTTCCCAGGAGATACTGTCGAGCACTGCGGCCAAATTTTGGAGCGTGCGCAGGTTGAAGGGCGTGTCGAGGCCGGGCACGTCGACGGGTAGGTTGGCGTTGAGCTCGAGGGCGAGATCCAGCAGCCACGGCGTGCGCACCGCCGCGTCGGCCGCCTCGCCCTGCGCGCGCGCAAAGGCCGCACCGCACGCGCCAAGTGCGATGCACGCCACCTCGGTCGCATCGAGAGGCGCCAGGTGGACGCGCGTGAGCACGTCGTCGAGGCGAACGGGCAGCTCGTGCCGGCCGCCCCCCACCCGCACATCGTTCATCGCGCCCACAAAGATGGTCCGGCCTCGGCGGAGCTGGTGCGCGCGAATGCTGAAGAGCTCATCGGGAGCGCAGCTGAGCAGCCCAGCCAGCACGCCCAGCACGTCGGCAGGCGCCAAGTTGAGCTCATCGAGCAGCACGATGCCCTGCGCCTCGATGGCGGCAGCGAGCGCGCCACGCTCGAAGGTGAAGACAACCTCTCCACTGGGCACGTCAAGTGACGGGCGGTACGCTCCGAAGAGGTCGTCGACGGAGAGGGAGCGTGAACACGAGACGCGTGTGAACGGACGGCGGAGCAGCCGAGCCGCCGCTTCCACAACGGCCGTCTTGCCGATGCCGGGAGGTCCGATGAGATTGATGGCATGCCCCGTGTCGCGCGCGACGAGCACGCGCGCCAGATTCCGCACCGCGCTCAACGAGGGCTCGAAGCCGCCAAAGCCCTCGTCGGCGCCGCGCGGCAAGCGGAAGCCGAGGTAGTTGAGCGTGCGGGAGCCATCGGCGAGGGTCCGCAGCCACGTCAGCTGACCCGCGTGCCCATGGGAGGCGTCGGGCTCGGCATGCTGCTCGGCCACGAGATTGGCGAGATTGGCGAGATTGGCGGGCTCGGCATGCTGCTCGGCCGCGAGCACGCTGTGGGCCGCCTCGACCGCCCCGACGGCGCGGATGGCCGCCTCGCGCTGCGTTGGGCTCGACAGCTGGTCGATGAAGAGCACGTGCCCTCCGAGCGCGAGATTGGCGAGAGTTTCGTCACGTGACCCCTTGGCGCCGAGATCACGATCGAGCTGCACGTAGTCGCACCACTGCAGCAGCCGGCGGAGGGTCACGCGTGGCGCGAGGAGCGGGTGCACCTTGAGCAGCGCATGCAGGCTGTCAAAGAGGAGCTCTACCCCCGCCGCCGCATGCTCGCTGTTGCCAAGGCTGTTGCCAAGGCGCCGCCGGAGCAGACCGCCGTACGCAGCGGCCATCTGCTCGATTGGAGGCGGATCGACGAGGATGCACGTGAGGCGAGACACGAGCGCCGGGCTCAGCCCCGAAGGGAGCTTGGCTGCGGCCCTGCGCCTGCTGCCGTTGCCGCAGGCGTCACCGCTGCCGTTGCCACTGCCGTTGCCGCTGCCGCTGCCGCCGACCTTGGCGCCGCCCGCGCCCGCACCCACGAACGCGGCGGCGCCGTCGTGGGCACTCGCCACGAAAAGGAAGCCCTCGTGCACGGCGACGGGTGCGGCGCCGTCGTGGGCGGTGCGAAAGGAGCGATCGAGCTCGAGGAGCGCGTTGAGGCCCTCAATGACCGCCTGGTCGGGCTGTTCGAACCCCTCGAGGAGGATCATGCCGCCGAATCGGACGCTGGGCAGCACACCGCGCTCACACACGGGGAAGCCTTGGGTGGCATTCGCAAAGCCCTCGAGCTGACGAAGCAGCGTCGCCGCCCAACGGCCATTCGAACGGCTCACCGGTATGCTCGACACGGCGCGAGCCGCGAAGTGCGTCGCGTACCACTCCAGGTAGGCGCGGATCGCGCTCGCGCCGAGCCGACCGTTTGCAAGCGCATCGGCGTCGAGGGCGGGAGGCGGCGGCGTGCCTGGGTCGAGAGGGCCAGAGGATGCGTGCGCTTCGAGGTCACGCACGCACGGCTGCAAGTACGCGACGTAGCTCGCGAACGTGTGCGGCTCAACGCCGCCTTCGAGATCCGCAGCCTCGGTGAGCGCCGACAAGTAGAGCGTCGAGATGGGCGCCTTGGCGCGCGGCAGCACGAGGCTCTGCCCGAGCAGGCGCGCGCAGTGCGACTTGAAGCAGCTCGGCCCGCTGAGCAGGGCAGGCTCGCGAAAGGCGATGCAGAACGCGAGCTGGGCCACGAGCAGCCGTGCGCCCTCGGGGAGGTGCTCAAAGTCACGCGTGAGAGGGCTTGCGCGCCACAGGCGGAGAGTGACCTGCGCGTGTGGATGAGGCGCCACGCCGCGCAGCGCGAAGATCGCCGTGGTCACGCCGCCATCGGATGTGCCGTTGGCGGCGGCGGCGGCGGCGGAGCCATCGGCCTCCACGCCGTCGGCAGTGGCCGTCGGCCGCAACTCGGCATCTGCTGTCGGCGCTTCGACAAGCGTGAGCGACGCATGCAGCGTGGGAAGCTGTAGGTCGTCCGGCACGTGCTGTGGGAACAAGATGCACGCATGCAGCTGGATGACCTCACGCCAATCGGTGGCGTCCTCGCACCCAACGCTCGCCCACGCGCCCTCGTCGAGCAGTCGACCGAGCAGCTTGAGCGCATGGCGCAGCGTCACTGCGTCCGAAGGCGCCGTGGCGAGCGCCGCATCGGTGTAGCCCAGCACGTGCGCCACGTGCCTCAGCCGCGGCGTGAGCCACATGGCCTCGGCTACGGCGACGCCGTGTCGGGCGCGCACGTGCCGTCGCAAGATGGCGAGCACCTCCGCCTCGCAATACGGGTGCACCTCGTAGCACAGCGCTCGTCGCACAAAGGCGCGCGGGAGCGCGGAGCGGCCGGCATAGTGCGGCGGGTTCTGTGCCACGATGATGACAAAGCCGGGCTGCACGCGCACGGTGCCTCCCCCAAGCGGGCATTCAAAAACAGGAGGGCCGTCGAGGAGCGGGACGAGGAAGGCGACCACGTCAGAGGAGGCGAGGTTCATCTCGTCACAGAGGAGCGGCAGCCCCCCTCGCATGGCCCTGTAGAGGGGACCGTCCACCCACTCGCAGCCGCCACCGTGCGGACGCCACTGACCCACAACGTCTTGGAGCGTCGTACTGCGTGAGAACTGCACCGTGGGCACCTGTAACGGCCGTTGGCGACCGTTGGACTCGAGCAGCCCGTACGCGACCTCGACGAGCCGCGTCTTCCCCACACCAGCGACGCCCTGTAAGATCAAGGGCACGCCGCAATGGATGCAGCTCAGCACCACGTGTAGGGCGGTGTGGCGGGACCGATGTGAGAGTGTGAATGTGAAGCCGGTCGCCTCCGACACGTCCGCACAAGTCAGCTCAGGACGAAGGTCAGCCAGCGTGATGGGCAACTCGGCGGGGTCTGTCGGGCGCTGGCCACCAAGTAGCGAGGCGAGAGCGGCGGCGGCGTGCGGCGCACGAGCCGCGGCGGCTGTGCGCAGCCGCGCGTGCGTGCTCATGAAGCTCCACCAACGTCCGATGGCTCGGAGCACCATGCACACCTCGCCCAAACGGAAGGTTGGTCGCGTCGCCTCGGGCACCATGCACACCTCGCCCACGGTCTGTCGCGTCGCCTCGGGCACCGTGCACACCTCGCCCACGGCCTGTCGCGTCGCCTCGGGCGGCTGGTGGCGAGCGCCGAGCGCCGTGCTGATCGCCTCGCGTGCCGCTACCGCCGCTACCCCCCCCGCCGCTACCCCCGCCGCCGCCGCCCGCGTGTAGTGGAGGACGAGCGCTTCGAAGCTCGGCTGACCGACGAGCTTGTCGCCAGCGCCCTCCGCTTCGTCTCCCCAGGCGACAGCCAGGAAGCGCGAGGCAAGCGCCGGCGTGAGCGCGTGCTGCGACTCGCGGCTGGTACAGATCACCAAGAAGCCCTCGGCCACCCGCACCGTACGTCCCCCCACCAGGGCCGAGCGGCGCATGCTCGCATCGACCTCGAGCACAGCGTTGAGAGCCTCGAGGACCGCGGGATCAGGCGCGTCGATGCCGCGGAGCAGCAGCACGCTGCCGCGCTCCATTGCGCGCGTCACCGGCCCGGGCTCCCAATGGTATGGCGGCGGCGGAGGAGGAGGAGGAGGAGGAGGAGCGATCGTTGTGCTGGCAGCACTCACCACCGCCCCCTCTTCTCGCACAGCCGCCTCGGCGGAGCTCGGCCCGATCTCGGCGGAGCTCGGCACGATCTCGGCGGAGCTCGGCACGATCTGTCCAAAGAGCTCCTCGGCGGTAGTCTCCGGCGTGAGCACGCGCACCACGCATGCTCGCCCACGCGATCGCGCCCATGCAATCGCCGCCGACGCCTTGCCGCTCATGTCGGGGCCGCACACGAGCGTCGGCTTGCGCGTGGCTGCGCTCACATCGAGCATCGCGAAGAGGTGACTATGCTCGGACAAGAGGGCCGGTCGCCCAAAGACGCCATCTTCATCATCGTCATCATCGGGAGCATGTTCACATTCACACGGCTCGGTGGTTGCGGTGGGCTCGCTCAGGACGGCGCTCAGTAGGTGGCCGCCGCCGAAGGGCAGAAAGAGGCTCTCGTGCGCATCGACGAGCCGACGCACGCGTGCAATCGAGCTCGTGCGGCGCAGCCGTTGAGTGAAGATGGTCTTGAGCCCCTCGACGACGGCAAGGCGCCGGTGCAGCTGATCGCGCGCCATACGAAGGAGGTCCACGGCCTGCAAGAGATCTCGAAGGGTCGCTGAGCTTCGAAGACGCTCGGCCTTGGCAGCCTCGTTGGTTGCGGCATGGAGCTTGAGCAGCGCTGCGGCACACGCGCGCGGCCAGTCGGACGATAGGTGCCACTCGGCACTGGCCTCGCCGCCGCCTTCGACTCTGCGGCTGCTGCTGCTGCTGCTGCGGCTGCGGCTGCTTCGGCTGTTGGTGGCGGCGGCTCCATCGAGGCCGCTGTTGGCGGCGGCTCCATCGAAGCTGTTGGTGGCAGCGACTCCATCGAGGCTGTTGGTGGCGGCGGCTCCATCGAGGATGCGCGCGAGCTTGGCAGCGAGGATGTGGTGCATCTGCGCCGGCTCCATCGGTGGCGCCATGACGGGCACAAAGTGCGAGAGGAGGGAGGGCGAGAGGAGATGGCGCGTCGAGCCGTAGCTCACGTCGCTCGCCGAGTTTTGGGTGAGCAGTAGCCGAAAGTTTGGGTGTGCCGGCAGGGTGAGCTGGCCTGAGGTCGCCCCGGGCTGGCCGGCCACGCCACCCGAGCCGAGTCGCAGGTAGCCCGTGCTCAGCACATCCTCCATCACGCGCAGCACCGTATCCGGCGCCAGATTGGCCTCGTCGACGAGCAGCCACAGACCGTCCTTGACCGCCTCACCCAACGGTCCGAGCACGAAGCCAAACGAGCGCGCGCTCGGTACGGCGCCGAGCCCGAGCTGGCCCACAAAATCCGCGATGGTCGTGGTGGGCGTCATGTTGAAACGAAGCAGGGGCGAGTTGGTGCGGTGCGCGCAGAAGGCCACGGCGGCCGTCTTGCCGCCCGCCGCATCGCCCTCGATCAGGACCGGCTGCGCATGCTTGTAACAGTCGAGCAACCTCGTCGCGAGCTGCTTGATGCCCTCCGTCAGGATGAGATCGGGATCGGATGGCACGAGCGCCTCGAGGTCTGGCCGGCGCGTGAGATCCTGCGTGCGGTAGCGCTCGTACATGAAGAAGCGCGCCTGACCCTCTGGCCAGCCGCGCGCGTCCGACGTACGGTCCCACCCAAAGCAGAGTAGCTTCTGAGTCTCGAGGCAGGTACTCGCCCAGCCGCCACCTCCGTCACCCTCGGATCGTCGCGAGGCCTCCTCCATCTTCCCCTCCTCCTCGTCCTGGCCCTCGCTCTCGGCCTCGCCCCCCAAGAGCTGCGCGAGCACGTGAGGGCCGAAGGAGAGATGCTCTCGCACCGCCGCTGCAAACGAGAAGTGCGTGTGCGAGGCCGGGGGCGACGGGCACAACGGTGGGCAGCCAGCTCGAGAAGCTGCTGCCGCACCGATCCTCTCACCGGTGCGTCGGACGCTGCCCGCCCAATGGACTGTGCGAGAGGCGGGCGGCAGCAGCGGCGGCGGCGGCGGCGGCAGCGTTGGCGGCGGCGACGACGTGGCGTGAGGAGCGGGCGTGGGTCGCTGATCGAGTCGCATGCCATTCGCCACCCTCCCTCGGCTCGGGACAGCGCTCAGGAGTCCGTTACGCTCGAAGACAAGGCCGCGATCGCTCAGCGCAACGAGATGCGCGCCCGAGATGTCGATCTCGACGATCTCGGGCGATGCCATCGTAGCGGCGGCGGCAGCGCTGGCAGCATAGATTGCGCGTGTGCCCGTTTGCAGCCAGATGCCTACCGGTATGCCGCCGCCAGCAGCGCCGCCGGGCACGGCGCCGCGCATCTCCACCGCCAGACCCACGGCGCAACCGCCTTCGCCAACAGAAGGATGCGCCGCGCCCGCCACCACCGGCTCCTCGTCCGCCATGCGGTAGCCGGCGAGCGGTCCGCGCAATGCGGCGCTGATCCACGACGCCTCAAACACGCGCAACTCGACGGCGGCGCTCGCTCCGGCGCTCATGGCGAGGAGGCACAGCTCAATAGAGCGCCTTTCCACAGCCGCGGGAGGCGAGCTCAAGGCGCACGAAACGGCGCTGCCCGCACCGCTGCCCGCACCGCCACTCGTCCAACCAGCACCTGCAACGAGGCCCGCCCAGCGCTGGCGCAGTGCGTAGACCTCGCACCGCTGACGCGAAGAGGAGCCTTGAGTCCCAAAGCACGCGGCGACGGTGTTTTGCAGCGTCACTGGCATCGAGCCCTCGAGCCCGTACAGCTCGAGGCAGCCCCAGCGCCCATCGGCGGTGCGCAGCAGCGCCCAGTCGGCCGCGGATGAGACCTCGCACTCGTTCAGATCGCATGGCGCGCCCGTCGCTGCGATCGGGCGGAAGTGCTCCCACTCGGACCCGAGGCCTGAGGCATCGAGCTCTGTGCCGCCGCCGACTCTGCCGGTGGCCGCGCACAGGCTGGCCGAGTAGACGGCCCACCGTTCGCCTACAACGTGCTCGCCCGTCCACAGCACGAGCTGGTCCGTGGCCCACGCCATGCGCTGCACACGAGCATGCGCCCGGCACTCGACGCGGTACCGATGGAGGAATGCAGAGCTCGACGTGCTTGAGAGCTCGAAGACGTGCAGCGTGATGAGCGAGAGCGTGGCCTGCGTCCACACGACGACGCGCTCGCGCTTGGGATCAAAGAGCGCGCCGTCGACGAACTCGTCCAAGCAGTAGCAGCACGTCGTCTGCTGGCTGTGGCAATCAACACCGACGAGGACGCAGCAAAAGTCCAGCTTGACGCCGTCGGCGACCGCGGCCGTGATGGTGGCCACGCCCTCGCGCGAGAGGTGAAGAGAGCAAACGGTCAGTTGAGCCGTGCTAGCCACGTGCAACGAGCCGCGCCGTCCTCGCATCGTCGGCGGCGTGCGCCACCTCGGCCGGCCGCTTGGTCGGGGCAGATGACCGCGTGAACAAGCAATGCAAGTCAAGTCAAGTCAAGTCATGTCAAGTCATGTCAAGTCATGTCATACCGAGCCGTTGTTCAACACAACTCGGCTGGATGGTCGGTGCAGGTGACCGCGTGAACTATCATTTCAAGTCAAGTCACATGAAGTCAAGTCACGTCAATCACATGCAATCACGTTCACGTTCACGTTAATTTGCCATCTCGGCAATGCGTAATCATACCAAGCCGTTGTTCAACACAACGCGCAATATCCGGATCCCCCAAGCACAGGAGCCACTATCACTATGGACGGAGGGTGGCCGACACAACCCCGTATAGCAGAGGCCGAGATGACGCCACCGACACGGCGCGTGGCGACAGCGCTTCATCTCATGATGTGACGTAAGTCGGAAATGAGATGACAACTTCCAACATCAGCATGCTTTTCATTTTCGTTGCGCCGCTCTGGATGCGTGTCCATGAAATGTTTTAAGAGACGGGTCACCAAAGTCCATACACGCAAGCAGGCCAGGTAGGCGAGGGCCGAGGCAATTGCAGGCGGTGCGTACGCCTCTAACACGATCACGGCCTCGCACTGGATGAGGTCCTCGTGCGGAACTGTGGTCACTGTCTCAAGGCGGCCCACCAAACGCTCCTCATGCTTACCGGGGTGCTTGTGCTTGAACTGATTGCCCGCCGGTTTGAAGACCTCTGTGCTCGTCGTTTCGTAGTCAGGCGCTGCGTAGCTTGGATTGCGCGCGCACCATCTCTCATAGCTCCAAGTAGGAGGGGGCGCCCCGCCATGCGTTTCGGAGGGCTTGCTTGGCTTGCTCATCGAGGCCATTGTGCTCAAGGCTGCGCACACAGAGAGTGCATCGTCAGGTTGCAAAGAGCAATAGGGAAGATATGCGAGGGAAGCGCTCCTTCGCAGCACATGCAGCGTGCAGGAACGCAGATTGGTCAGCAACGTACCGCATATTGGTCAGCGCGCCTGTGACGCTCGTGCGGAGCGCCTCGGCGATCAGCTTGACACCAGCAGAGCCGATGTTCTCGGAGGACGCGTCCATAGACATGATCTTGCTGTCCTTGTTGCCGCAGATGGCGGCAA
>PJAB01001140.1:0-16875 GCA_002887195.1 Chrysochromulina parva
AGTCGCTTGGGACGGCGCGCGCGTCAAAGGAGCTGGGTCCCTCCATTGACATTACTGTCGGTACTGTGTTGCTGGCTTGCTTATTGTGCTGTCAAACTTAATTATACTTCATGCGCCGGGCAAAGCCTTTCGCAGGATCGCCGCGCGTCTACCTCTGACGCCCTGCCCGCCTCTCGCAGAACGGCGGTCCCCAACACGCACGGCCTGCACGACGACTAACTACTTCGAGTATGCCAGCACATCTCCTTGAAGATGCCGTGTGGGAGCATCGCTCTCACCTTTCGCTAGACAGCCTCCACATCTTTTGATAAGGAGCCTGCCGCCGCGCGACGCATAACATCCACTCTTGATGCCTTTCCTGTACATCCTCGCACGGCTCAGGGAGAAGGGTCTCAGAACGCGATGCACTCGCTCGCGCGAGATTGGCACGCGCTCGTCATAGCCCTGGCCGTGCGAGGGGCTAGGGAAAAGCTGTTGACAAGACGACGTCTAGTGGCATGCCAGGATGACACTCTTTGCCACGTCTTCCATAACAAGTGCCTTAAGCTTGGTGAATGGGCGGGGCATGTCGGTGAGCGAAAGGATGGTGGCGCCGTTGACGGAAACCTCGAAGCAGCCTGTGCGAGGCTTCTCCTCGTTGATCTTCACCGTGGCTCCAGGGAAGCCTGCCTTCACGAGAGCCTCAAGTTTGGAGGCCCTCGTCTTAAACGCGCCTCAGCTCTTGCACGCCTCAATCTTGACCACGCAGCCACCATCAGCCGACGAGGCCTCTCCTTTGGAAAGGATAGGCGCCTTCTCCACCGCCTTCGAGGGCGACTTCTTGGCCTTCTTATCGATGGTCTTCTTCGGCGGCATGTCGATGACTTCTCGGAGCTTCGTCGAGTAGCGGAAAATCTCCGGGACCCTCGCCAATACAGCGCCAAATCACAATGGTCCTCAATATCAATTCCATAAACGCGCGACTTGAATTGCACCATTCACGTTGATTTTGTTCACGAGGAGCGCGTTTTCCCATGGCGGGGGCTCAGCATCAGGGCAAGCCCTTCAGCTCCTTTGTGGTGGCCACTGCGCAGGAAAGTTGGTTCAACGACTATGGACGAGCCGCCTTCTTCACAGAGGCGCCGGACAAGGCGGACCAGGAGATCGCAGCTTCCCTTGCAAGCACATCGCCTCAATCGACGTCGGCATCACCCCAGCGTGCTCGATCAAGCCTGCCAAATCAGTCACCCCAGCGCGCCAAGTCACTCTCAGCGTCTCCGCTCAAGGCGTCCGGTCAGGTCGCGCTCGCCACGACCGGCCGTGGCATCCAACAGGCTGATCAGTCGGGAGCCTATTCACCGCAGCGAGCACCGTTCACCAAACATCCCGCTCTCAGCTCCTCGTCATCTACAAGACACCAAAGTGGCAAGCAGAGCAAAGTGGCGCTGCCAAAGTGGCTGGACCAGGACGGAGATGGGCAGCTGACCCAGGAGGACCTCGCGCGACGGCCTGAGGTGGAGACACCCGACCCCTACCGCGCCGCTGCGGCGCGTGCCCGACGCGTGCAGCAGGAGCTGCGAGAGACGCAGAGCTTCCGGCACGCTGCTGGAGGCGACGGCAAGATCAACGCTACCGAGCTTCAGGTGATCCTCGGCTTGGACACCATCGAGGAGGCGGCGGAAATCATCGCTCGCCTCGATGCCGACGGCAATGGTGACCTCGACCTGAACGAGGCGAGCGATCTGTTGAGCTTGCGGGCGAAGCTTAATGCGGCAGAGGGCGCGGACTCGCCCACCAAAAGCGAGGCAGAGCAGGCGCGAGCCGCAGCCCGGGCCGCAGCTACGATGGCGCGCAAGGTGCAGGTGGATGTCCAAACGTTTGTCGAGCGCTTGTCGCCTCCGCGCCCGGCAAAGTCTGCTGCCAAGGTGACGCCCGGGGCAACACCCTCGGGGACTGCAGCACCCGAGACGGCCATCAGCCGCACCGAGGCACTCTCAGGGCAACACGTCACAAAAGCTGTGTTCCGCTTGCGCAACATGCAGGGCAACATGATCTGGCGTATTGGAAAGATGTCAACCACTGAACCTCCGACGATTGAAGGAGATCCAATTGCCGAGTACTATGTTGATAAGGAGATGCCCGAAGCTGAAGCAGTGGCAAAGGGTTTCTTGCCTTTCAAATCCACTCCGATGCAAGAAACCGTATATACCGGGTAAGCGCATCAGTTGCACCATCGAACTCACGTGCACTAGTCTACTCCCCATTTGCATCCCCATTTGCATCATGCACGATCGTTACATCTGTTGCAATCTGCACCATCTCGAACGGCAGGTACGATGTGCTTTCACCAGAGATGCCACTTGATATGGGATACGGTGTGCTCGGGTACATGATTTCTGAGGAGGAGCAGGAGGATGGCACAATCGTCAGGTCCGAGAATATGCTGGCATTTGCGACGTTCAACACGGAAGATATCACCGAAAGGAAGTTTGTATCAGAAGCGCAAGAAGGAGAAGTGCCAGACAAAAATGGCTACCTCGGGATGATAGGGTACGAGGGCTACCCATATCCCTGAGTGTTGCCAACGATTTCCTCATCTGGTGGCTTCCTCACGTTTGTGTTGCCTGGGCACCACCTTTAATTCCCCCGCGACCGCACACTAGCGTAGGGCGGGGTCCCTTCATTTTTGTCGGTTAGCTAGTTCAGATAAAACTCACTCACTGCGGGCTAGGGTTACTAGCGACATGACAGACTCGAGAATGGCCTTCGCTTCGCAGCCGCTCCGCCTCCGCCGCCCCGGCTGAGCTCGTCCGCGTTCTTTCAGATAAGTACAGCCGTGACGACCACAGACCTATTGACTAGTGAAAATCACTTTTAACGGCTAGAGTGTTGCACTAGATTGCACTACGCTACGCGCTACTGAGTACTATGTTGCACTTGGGTTGCACTAGTGGTCACCACTCACCCAGTGACCGGCTGTCGGGAGCGCGTCATTCGCCACGGGCCTCGCTGGCAGCCACGGGAAGGAGAAGCGCACCGGCTCGGGCGAGTACTGCTGCCCATTCAGGCTGATGCGTAGCGGCACGCTACGCACGTACTGGCCAGCCGCAGTCGAGCTCGCCAGGGGCATCTCCGGCACGACACAGCGCACCGTGTTCGTGCGCCATTGGTTGCCCACTACGCGGGGCTCCGACAGAAGTTGCCCGAGCACCACGCGCGTCCCGAAGCGGCACGTGTGGTTGACGCCGGGCAGCCCGTCGCCCCCGAGGTTCTCACCTACGAGGATGATCGATGTGCCGGGTGTAGCACCCGCGGGCACGGAGTCCACAAGACGCGGACGGCCGTAGACGCTAAATGGCAGCGCGGGCCCTGGCTCGAAGTCGTGCCCGTTGAGCGCGAGCTGCAGCGGCGCTTCACCACCGGGCAGCGCGGGCGAGGCGCACAGCATAGCCTCGCCCGGGGCGCCTGCCGGATCATGCGACGCGTCTACGATTGTTGGGCCGTACGCGCCGTCGTGGTATGCGGCACCGAAGCGGCACTTGGCGCCGTGGCGCGGCCATAGCCCTGCTACCGTCTCAAGCAGTGGGCCGGCATCACTCGCATTGTTGGCAAACGCGATGGCGGACGTGTTGTACCGCGGCAGCTCGATGCGTACGAGCGTGCCTCCGGCGCCGGGGCCAGACGCTGGCGCGTACGTGGCGTCGGCAGACAGCGAAGGGTACACCCAAAGCGGCGCCGGTACGGCTGCCGCGTCCTCATGCGAGCCATAGTTCTGACCCGCTCGATCCACACGGATGCCCAGGCTCCACTCACCGAGCCGCGGCAGCACTGTGGGCGTCGGGCAGCGCAGCGTGCCCGCGCCGCCCGCGCCGTCGGTGCTGTTGTTGTTGATCGTGCTCGTCGCGAGCAGCTCGGCAGCCGTACGCAAGCGCTCGTCGGCGGTGCCGCCATCCGCGAACTCGCATTCGAAAGCACTCGCCTCCGCGAGCCCCTCGCCGCGAATCGTCAGCAGTGTGCCGCCCGCGCGTGGCGCGCTGCTCGGCGTGATCTCGACGGGTCGAGGTGCCGCGTAGTAGCGGAAGGTGAGGTTCGTCCATGCGAGGAACTGCTGGCCGTTGAGCGAGACGCGTAGCTGCTCGTCCGAGTAGCGCAGCCGGGCACCCGCCCGCATGGTCACATTCGCCAGGAGCCATGCGCCGGGCTCGGGTTGCTCGGGCGCGACGCTGCATGCGCCCCACGCAAAGGTCCAGTGAGGTGCAGCTCGCAGGTGCTTAGGGTGCAGAGCGAGGCCGTGCGGCGAGGTGGAGGTGCCTGAGTCGGCGGCCGCGACGAGGGTGCTGTTCCCGAGTTGGAGATGCATCCCACGCTCGTCGAGCCGGAGCCACAGCCGACGCCATTCCTCACGGATGAGGGCGTCACGCTCGGAGACGGGCAGCGGCTCCGAGTAGAGCAGCTCACCCGCCCGCAGCACCTCCCACAGCACTCGTCCGTCAGGCTGTGGGGCCAAGCGCACGACGAGGCCGAGGCCTTTGCCCGCAGCGCCGACGGTCGCATGCGGCCCCGGGCGTAGCGGGCCGTAGCTCCAGCTGAAGCCTCCGAGAGAGGCCACACGCCCGCCGCCGCTCCAGCTGGGCGTGGGCATCATGGAGCGCACGAACATCGTGTGCTCAATCCATTCGGTGCGAGCGTGGCTCGCGGCGCTGCGGGAGGGGGTCACGAGCACAGAGCCACACTCGCCGTTTGGTCCAGTGAGCCGCGCGAGATTTTCGACGAGATTCTCACCTCCTCCGTCGTGACCACCTGTGGACGCCAGGGGCCAGCTGCCACGCCAAGGGCGCTCCGCGTCGATGGTGGGTGCGGCGGCCGCGGGGGTGATGGCCGCGCCGTTCACATGCCTTCGGCCTGAGCGGCCTGCAGCTGCACGGAGTGGCTCCAGAAAGTCAGACGCGCCTGCCACCTCGGCAGTGGGCGAAATGCACCGCAGCCGCCCGTCGTCCACGCGCGTCGCCGGCACGACTGCCGCGCCCTCCACGAGCATCTCATCAAGCAGCCCGCGCACGACATGACCGAAGGCGCAACGGTAGTCGAGGGTCTCCGTGAGGTTGGCTCCCAGCCCGCCGCCCGACACGTGCACCTCGACCACGCTGCCGCCATTGGCGGGGCCGCTCGCCGGGAGGGCAACAACTGCGTCGACGGGGTCGGTAAAGACGAAGAAGGAGCCGTTGGTGCGGCTGAGGGGAACGAATTGCTGCGCATTCAAGCTGAGCTCTACCGGCACAGCTGTGAAGCCCGTGACGCCGAGTGCGGGCGAGCGGCACTGTATGCGCTCAGGCTGGAGGCGGTACGTGCCGGCGACGGCGACGCCGCCCACGCGACACGCGTACGCGCCGCCGCTGCGCATGCCGCTGTCCATGGGCCAGCCGCGAACCGTCAGCAGCGCACCCCCACCAGTCGGGCCGGAGCGTGGCGCGGCGTACCCCCATGCGTGGCGAGCATAGAAGCTAAAGTTGGCCGCGTCGAAGAACTGCTGCGCGTTGGTCGAGATGCGTAACCTCACCATCTCCGGGCCGGCGGAGAGATGAGAGGGTGCGGTGCACTCGAGGCCTACCCTTATCGACACACCGTCGCCACTCGTCTCACTCCAGTGGACGGCCAGCGAGGTGAACTCATCAGCGGAGGCGAGCCCGTTGCCAAAGCGGCAGCGCAGCGCGAGCGACACGTCGGGCAGCGTGCCAACGGTCGAGGAATAGTTGGCCACGCGGACCCGCACGACCGTCCCGCCCTCAACTGGCCCCGCAGTGGGGGCCACGCCGGCCCACGGCACGAGCGGCGGCGCAAGGAAGTAAAATGGCGCGGCCGGGCTGACAAAGAGAGGGCCGACGACGACCTTGAGCCCAATCGGTGTGAGTGCGGCGGTCGAGCCACTGAGCAGCCTCACTCGATAGACGCTCACGCCGACACCGCGGCCGCCGATGGCGCGCAGGCGCAGCGTCCAGCCAGATTGCGCCCCCCAGCCATTGAGAGCGAGTGGAGGGCTGAGGGGCGTGCCGGCGAGGCTGAGGTTGAGGTATGCCTCGTGCGTCACCGGGTCGGCCGCGATCGTCACGTGCAGCCCCATCCACACGTCCATCGGAGGACCAAAGTCCGCGGAGAGCGCCTCCACGAGCTCCAGCGCGAGGAGCTCAGTCTCATTGTGGCGCACGCTCGGGCGCAGCGCTCGCGCGCTCGCAAGCAGGCTGATGTTGAGGCCACGTGTCGCCTCCTCGGCCGTGCTCGCGCTGCCTTGGGCAGCCCATGGCTGGTTGCGCCGCGTGCCATCCTCGCACACGTCGCCCCAGCTGTGCCCGTCCAGATGATCGATCGCATCGGGATCGGGGCCGTACTCGACAGCGAGGCCGCCCTCAAACAGGCCTTCGTCGACGAGATTGGCGGCCGTCTGCGCCATGGAGCGGAAGAGCACCTCGACCTGCAGCGCAAAGGTCTGCAGCGGCGCATTGCAGTTGGGCAGCGCCAGGCGCAGCAGCCCTGGGCCTCGGGGCAAGCGCGTTGGGCGCGAGAGCTGCGCGACCCCCTCGAGGAGCTCGATGCCGCCGCTCAGGGTGAGTGCGCCCCCGATCGTGAGAGGCTGTGCGGGATGGCCCCAATACAGATTGGCCGCGCGCGCGGCGGCTGCCTCGGCGCGCGCGCGCTCGTTGAAGAGAAGGTCAATGAGCGGCGCGGCGGCGAGCGCATCGGACGAGTTGCGATTCATGCCATCAAAGAGCTGGATGACCTCCGGCACCGAGTCGGGCGGCGGCAGCGCCACCGCCGATGCGACCGAGTGCAGGTCGGGCGTTCGGCACTGGACGAGACTGTTGGACTGCCACACCGCCGCAGAGCGCGCACCGCCAAAGAAGCATGCGAGGCCGTCCACGTCGCGCATCGACGCGCCGAAGAGAGCGAGCATCGTGCCGCCGGTGATCGGGCCGTTGCCCGGGCTGAGAGCGGGGAGCGGTGGCACGGGCTCGTACCGGTACATCGTCGCCGGCAGGTAGTCATAGGCATTGAGGCTCACGCTGAGCACGAGAGGATCGCCCGCACCCCAGCCCATCGGATTGGGCGGCGAGTAGCACACAAGTGCCCCACGGCCCAGGTCGACGGCCGCCGCTACGGTCCTCCGTTGATTCAAGGCGGGGTTGAACCACCGACAGCGCTTTGGCTCCCTGGCCGTATCGCTGTGGCAGCCGTCGGGCACGAGCCCGCGGCCGCGCGAAAGGATGCGCGTGCCGCCACTCACGGGGCCTTCGGTCGGCTCGGCGAGCAGCCCAGTCACGTTGACGAAGCAGAACTGGCCGCCGCCCTGGCTGTAGTCCTGCGCGTTGAGGCTCACACCTAAGGTGACGGGACCGGCCATCGTTGTGTTGGGCGTGATGCACACAAGCGTGGTGGACGACTGTACCGTTGCGGGCACCACGGCCTCGCCGAAGCGGCAGGTGGGCGAAGAAGTGGCCTCAGGTGGCTGAGGGTCTATCCAGATGCGAATGAGGGCTCCGCCCGAGACATTTCCCGAGAAGCGATTGACGAACCGCGCCACGAGCCCGGTCGCATCGTAACCGTCGCCGCCAGGCCTTCCCCCCGGCGTGGGGTAGCGAAACGCCTCCTCGACGTCTTCTTGGTCCGAAAAGGGCGGCGGCGGCGGCGGCTCAGGCGCCGTCGCCATGCCAGCGCCAATAAAGAAGAAGAAGAAGGGATCTGTGGTGAGCTCCTGGCCGTTGAGCGAGATGCCAAAGGGCACCCGGGCGGACGTGCTCGAGGGGCTTCGGGCGCTCGAGCAGCTGAGCGTATTCGCGGAACGCGAGAACGTGGCGGGCGTCTGCAAGGTCCGAGTGAACAGGGTGGCAATTAGTGGCACTCGGTGGCACTCAGTGGCGCTCAGTGGCGCTCAGTGGCGCCAGGGATCATCAGTCATCATCAGCGGTTCCCACGCACCTGCATGGTCTGATTGAAGACGCAACGCGCGAGTGGCGGCGGCGTCGACCACCAGCCGACCTCGACGTCGAGCTGCGTGCCGCGCACCACGAGCGTGGTGCCGCCCGCCACTGGACCCGAGGAGGGTGCGAACTCAGTGATGACGGGCGCGAAGAAAGTGTAGTTGAGCGCAGCGACCGAGAACTGCTGCGCATTGAGCGAGACGCGAAGCTGGACGGAGGAGGCGTACGGCACTTGCGGCGCACGGCATGCAACCACCTGCTCGGCCGCCAGCCACGTGGCGGTCGAGTAGCGTGGATGGAGCGGCCCATCAGCGGCCCAAGTCCACCCGGGCGCCATGTCGGGCACCTCATCACTCCGAATTCCAAAGGCGCACGAGAAGCCCACGCCCACGTCGAGGCCCGTCCCGTTGATCCGGATGAGCGCGCCGCCGCTCACGTGCCCAAGCGCGGGGCTGGACGCCACGAGCGACCTCTCCGAGTAATACCGAAAGGGGCGGTGCTCAAGCGTGGGAGGAGGGCCATACTCGGCGGGGTCAAAAGGGTCGACCCACTGACCATCGGTCCAACGGCCAGACGACCGCGTGTCCGGCTGCATCGGACTGAACCCTTCGTTGGTGACCGTGAATGGCAGGTCGACGAGGGGTACGTCACCGCAGCTGCCTCGCACGTTCGCGACCGCATGCGTGTCGGTGAACGCGAAGGTGCTCGCTGCAGCGCCAAAGCTCCACGGGGCGCGTAACGCCCACGGAGAGAGACCAAACTGGAGGAGCAGCGGTCGGCCGTTGATAGCGAGGTTGAGAGCAGCGCCCCCGTTGAGGAGTACGAGGTTGACCTCGATCCAACGGCCAGCGAGACCGGGAGCGTCGGTGCGCCATCGCATCACACCTCCCGCCCAAAGCTCGATCGCATTCAATTGCGTCTCGGGGGTCTGGCCGACGCGCAAGCGGCGCAAGCGCAGCATCAGAGGGCTCTCGGGCCCGAGTGTGCCGTTGGGGCGGCTGAGGGTGTGGAGCAGCGCACCGGTCGTGACGTGGCCGAGGACGAGGCTCAGCCCGTCGCCGCCGCCCTCGGGCCCCACGCCACCGCCATAATAGACGGAGGCTCGGAAGCTCAGCTGCTCGGCGCAGCCGCGGTGCGCAGCGAGCAGCTGCGGGGTGGGCCAATTCACTGCACCCATCTCGCCTGGGAGAGGCCGTGTGAGCTCAAAGTACTGGCGCGGCCGAGCCCCGGGTTCGAGGACCCCGTGGGTCATCCGAGCGTTTCCCAACAGGGCAAAGGGCAGCGTGGCGTCGAGAGCGTCCGCGATGGAGCTCAGCGGAGCGAGATCAATGGGAGCCATAGTCGCAGCCGCCGCCGCCGCAGCAGCAGCTCCTGCTGCTGTGAATGCCGCTGCGGCGGAGGAGCTGGCGCTGCTCTGTGCCCCTGCCCCTGAGCTCTCCCCTGCGGTAGCAGGGCTCGTGGCGGCGCTCCGTCGTTCTAGCCACATGCATTCGACTGCATCAGCTGGCAGCGGCGCTTGGTACGTGGCGTTCCAAGCGCCGTGCACATGGCCGGAGCCGGCGGCGCCGGTTCCAAAGTGACGCGCGGCGCCGTCCATGGACCAGGCGCCCTCGACCTGACGCGGGAAGAGTCGGGCCAGGAGCCGTTGCATCGCGACGCTCGTCACGACGCTTGTGGGCGACGAGGGCGGCGGCGGCGGTGTACCGGTAGCATTGGTGCCGGTACCATGGTTGCCGGTAGCATTGCTGCCGGTAGCATTGCTGCCGCTAGCATTGCCAGTCGAGTTCGCAGAGGAGCCCATCGAGAACGCGCCAACGGTCGCAGCAGCGGAAGCGGCTGCCGCCACCGCTTCGGCTTCGAGAGTGGCTAACGCGACGCCGACGGCGGTCCGATTCACACCCCACTTAAAGAATCCACCGGCGTGCAGCCGCACGCGGTCCGCGACTGGGAGCGCCGTGGCGAGCGCGTCGGCGACTCCGAACGTGAGCGGCTCGTAGAGGCTCTCGCGCCACTGCTGCCACATGCCAACGTACGCGAGGTGCTGCTCGTCCCACAGCCCTACCGCCGCGACCCGCTGGCCGAGCGAGGCGCTCCAGGGCGGCTCGACGGTCGCAGCGAAGCCGCCGTCGCGCGTGCACACATGGACATCGTGCCCATACGAGTCGCGCCACACGCCAGTCAGATTGGGCAGCGGCCAACCGTCGACGGAGCCAAAGAGGAGCCCGGCAAAGCGCGCCTCGGGCGCGGGACAGCTCATGGCGCTGTGCGGCTCGTCACTCGCGTTGACGAAGCCTCGAGCGTACTCTGAGAGGGGCACGGCGCGCGAGCGCGAGGCTCCGATGCGGCACTCCATCGCTGAGTGGTTGCTGTGGCCCAGGTGCTGCCCGATCACGGACACGGCCGCGCCGCCGCGTACAGGCCCGCCGGCGGGCAGCACGCGGCTGATGATGGGCGCGGGGTAGAAGGTGAAAGGGGCGCCTCCCGCATTATACTGCTCGCCATCGAGGGACACGTGCAGTGTGAGCGCAAGCGGCAAAGTCACGTTGGCGGATGGCTGCGCGAGTGCGCAGCGCACCGCGCGTAGCGCCGGCACGTATGTGGCCGGCAGGCCGCCGGAGGAGCCGCCAGCGGCGGCCGGATACCTCGGAAGCGGCCGGCACGCGTACACAAAGCCGCCATCGAGGTGCGGGCCCGTCACGAGGGTCGTGGTCACGTTGCGCGACGGCATGAATGCGGCGAGTGTCGGCGGCACGACTGGGCCAGTGTACGGCACGAGAGGCGGCGGCGGCGGCGGCGTGGAGAAGTACGCGGGCGCCGTCGCGGGTACTGCTCGCAGCGCCGTGCCTTCATGACGCGCCGGCAACGTGATGAACTGCGTCCGGTCGGCGCTGTACATAGTATCGTGAAGGGAGATCTCGAGGTAAGTGCGCCCGTGCGGCATGGGGAGTACATCACAGCGCAGCGCGTCGTAGGCCCTCTCCTCGGCCCCTTCGTCGTCTTCGGAGCCCGCAAAGTCCGCATCGCCTTCCTGCTGTGCTCCGCCCGGCAGCAGCATCCAGCCTTCATCATCGTACTGCGCGAGCGGATCGAACCGCGCCGCCCACGAGTCGCTCATGTACTCCGTGCGCGTGAGCTGCTGGTAGCGGCAGCGGTAGCCGCCCGATGCCTCGAGGTTTCGGCCGAATGGGAGCAGCGCGCCGCGCAGCTCCACTGTGGAACCGGTGACGCCGGATCGCGGCTTGATCACAGTGATGAGAGGTCGACCGAAGAGGAAGTCGGCCACGCGCACGATCGCCGGCTCTTCGAGTGCTTCGGCGCCTGGCAGCGCCTGCATAGCCAGCTGCGCCTGCAACGCCTCAACGCTTGGGTAAAAGTCCTGCCCGTTGTACGAGATGCCAAAGTAGACCGCGGCACGCGTGATCGCGGCACCCATGCGCAGAGTGAGGGCGCGCACCCCGTGGTACGTATCGGTCTTGTCACCAAAAAGCGACTCGTGTGCAGTGCCACCGCCCAAGCCGACGCGCCACTCGGAGGTCACGAGGGCCGTCCAACCGGGCAGCTGGGCACGTAGCACGACGACGTTGGCAAAAGTGACGGTGAGCACTGCGCTGTCGATGCTCTCCCCACGCGTCAGGTAATCAGTCGACACGTCACGCTCCACGCGCACCACCACGGGTATCCTCGCGTTGCCCAAGTTGGCGCTGTCCGGCATGCGAGCGAGACCAACAGCTCGTTCATTCGACCAGGCGAGGATCTGGCGCTCTCGGGCGAGAAAGGCGACGCGGAGCCCTCCGTCACCACCAAAGTGGCGTTCGAATCCCAAGTTGGGGCCATAGCTCACGCTCACTCCGTCGTGCGACTCGAGGCTGCCAAATGAGAGATGGAACGAGAGCTCAAAATCGTGCAGGGCAGGTGCCGCAGGCTCTGGAAGCCACGCGAGCGCGGGCCTGCGGAAGACGATGGAGCCGCTCTCGTGCGGGTACCTTCCCGTCAAGCGTACCGCGCCCTCGTCGTCACCACCGCCGCCCGCACCACCATCGTCAAGGTCGCCGGCCAGCAAGACCGCCCCACCGTGCAACGAGAGCGTCGTAGTGAGCTGCTCGGGGGTGCGCGGCGCGAGCACCACCGAAGCACCCGCCGCGAGAGCTGTCGGTGCAGTGCATGTGACCTCGCTGTCGGACCTTCGCACAGCGGGAACGATGGCGGTGCCGAAGCGGCAGGCCGGTGCAAAGGCGATCGCATCACGGTTGGCAAAGGCGCTGCCCTCGGTTGCAAAGGCGAGCTCGTCGATCTGCGTGAGCGAGGGCAGCGCGAGGATCGGCTCGGCCAGGCGCACGATCAAGATGGAGCCTCCCAAATACGGGCCAGCGGACGGCACCATCCCCTGGTCGCCAAGCTCAAATTGGACGATGTTTGTGAGCGCCCAGAAGCCCAAGGTCTCCAAAGGCTGAGAGCTGTATTGCTGCCCGTTGAGCGCGACGCGCACCTGGTACGCGCCCGCGTCGTTGTAGACGGCCGGCGCGCGGCATGTGACGTGTCCGAAGGCTTCGTCAAAGGTGGCGGGTGTGAAGGGCGATCGCCCGTCTTCGCGCACCACGCACGGCTCCGACTCGGCGACGAGGCAGCACATGTATGCAGAGCCCCCAACAAGCCCGGCGCCGCTGATGTTGATGCGGATGCCGCCGTCAATGGGCCCCGTAGACGGATGCACGTGCGAGAGGCGCAGCTGCGCGTGGAACCCGAAGTCAGGCCCCAGCACGTAATTCTGGCCGTTGAGTGCAATTGCAAAGGCCACGCGGCTCCCATTGAGGCCGAGGGAGGCGAGGGCAGGCGGCGAGGTGCACAGGACCGTCTCGCTCGCGGCCTCGAACGAGGCCGACACATTCTGGGCTCCGAAGCGACAGGTGTAGCCGGCGCCGTGGGCGAGGTGCTTCCCCTGGATGCGAACGGTCGTACCGCC
Organism: Chrysochromulina parva; assembly: GCA_002887195.1. NCBI lineage: Eukaryota > Haptophyta > Prymnesiales > Chrysochromulinaceae > Chrysochromulina > Chrysochromulina parva. Next base: position 12,910 of record PJAB01001140.1, read on the forward strand.
GTGGAGAGGCCCGTCAGTTGGAGAGATGCCGAGCACGCGCGGTACGCCATGGTATTGAAAGATGAAGCCGGCGGCGCTAAAGTCCTGCCCATTCAGGCCAACCTCGAAGCTCGCCCGTGCGCTCTCGACGAGCGGGCCGGCGGTGACACGCAAGTTGTCGACCCAAAAGGGGGCGCCCGGCACGGCGCGGGACTGGCCGACGAGCGCCAGTCGCCAATGATCAGCGGGCTCCCACCCCTCGAGCGGCACCCGATCTAGCAAGGTGCGCCGCGCGTGACGGAGCGAGCATCCCTCGCTCGAGATGATGAGCTCCAGTGGCAGCCACGTGCCGGGAGAGATGAGCTCGCGCGTGCTGCGCCAATTCTCGCGCGCCACCACTCGGCCAGCATGCACCAGGATCGCCGAGGCGGGGGCGTAGGCGTCCACAGCCGGGTCGGGGAGCCAGAGCGACGCGCACAGCCCGGCGCCGGCCTCGCCAACTGAGTGCACGCCCTCGACCTTTTGCACGACACGGCCGAGGTCTTCGGGCACCAGATCTGAGTAGCAGAGCCACAGGCCTCCTCCCTCGAGTGCCGCCTCCACGCCCACGTACAGATCGAGGCGCACGTGGAGATAGGTGAGCCCCACGCCGCCACTTGCGAGCGGGAAGAAGGCGCCGCCGAGCAGAACAGTCGCCGAAGCGCTCTCGTCACGCTCGCGAGTGCGAATGCCTGTGGGGAAGCGCGTGACGCCACCGGCACGCCCATCTTCATACGTCCACGCGCAGCGCGTTCGCATGGAGCCGGCGAGCCCGGCAGGCATCACGTCCGACGCATCGGGCAACCACCCAAGCTCAGTGAGGCGCAACAGCTGCGGATGGCCGCTCTCACCGCCCTCGTCCTCGACGCAGTCGCTGTCGCGGATGCGAGGCTCCGCTTCCCAATCGAGCATTGCCCCCTCCCCCTCCTCCTCCTCTGCCGGCGCCTCGAGGCCGCTCAACGTGCCGTGGCCGCCAACGTACTGTGCCACAGGGGACGCTGCTACACTGCTGACGGTGCCCGGGGGATGCTCAAGCTGCCTCACTTCGAGTGTGAGCGCGTTGATCCCCCGCTGCGCCTGCACGATGACTGCTTTGGCTGGCGGTGGCGGCTGCGTCGGAAGCGCCAGCATGGGGTCGACTGCGGCGGCGCACGGCTCCTGGTCGATAGCCGGTCCGCACGGGAGCGGCGACTGCGTGGTGGGCGTCGTGGTGGGCGTGGCGTGCCCCTCCTGCAGGGTCAGCTCCGTCGCTCCACCGTGGGCTTTGTTCACGTGTGCCCGCAGTCGAGGTCGCATGTCCTGTGCCGACGCATCCATGGTCTCGGTGCCGAACGTGGAGGGCAGGTACATGTCGGCCTCAGCCGCGGCCGACGCATAAGGAGAGCCTGGAGTGAGCTGCAGCATGCGTGCGCGCACGGCGGACGCACCCACGAGCTGGATAGACACGTCTGGATCCTCCTCGAGGAGGAGCACCTCGCACGCGCCCACGCTCGCACCGTACTGGTCGACGCCGTGGTGCACCATGCGCGCGAGGCGTACGGCCGCCGCCTCGAAGCCCAGCCAGCTGGCGGTGAGCAGTGCCGCCCCTCGACGGTAGGCCCCTGGCAAAAAGTAAGAAGGCATGCTCGCTCGGCGCACGTTGACTCCCGCATCGCCGTCGCGGAGAGAAGGCAGCGGCAGGCCGCTCAACCGTCCAATGGGGACCCATTCGCCGCGGCGCGTGCTGCTGGGCACCTGGACCTCGGCTGCCGCGAGGCTTCGAAGGAACGCGCGCCCATGCGGCGCATTGTACCCGAACAGATGCATGCCATCCACGTAGCGCGGTCGGTCAAAAGTGAACTCGATCCACTGCTCATCCAGAGGAGCGGCCGGGTCAGACGCCCAGCACTGCTGATAGCACGCAAGGTCGTAAGTGCCGTTGCACAGGGCGCTGAGTCGTTGGCCGTCGGGCGCCGTCCGCATGCCACTCCCGTTGATCAGATTCTCCGCCGCGCGTCCGCCAAGGGGGTGCTCCGAGCTCGCGGAGACACGTACCACTGGAATGGGGCGCAGGCCGGCCGGCGGCTCGACACGTCGATCGTCCACGTGCGCCATCGAGCTCGCGACTGTTGCACCGAGGCCAGGCTCGATGCCAGGCTCGACTGCCCCTTGGAGCCCATGCTCGACTGCCCCATGCGCCGCCCAGTCCACTCGCGATCGAGACTCTGCGTTCACGCGGACGGTCGTCTCGGGCTCGATGAAGGCGGCGATGGCCTCCTCCTCCTCGCCAAACGAAAAGGACTGAGCGACCGTGCGCTGGTAGCTGCTCAGGCCGACGTACGGCGAGGTGCACACCAGAGTGCGCTCGAGCGCATCCGTAGGCACGCCGGTATTGTTCTCCGCAATAAAATGCGAGCGCATGCCTACGGCAGAGGGCATGCCTACGGCAGGCGTAGGCGTTGGCACATCGAGCGCTCGCGGGCGCGGGTGCGCGTTGAGGTAGCTCTGGCGCAGCGGCATGAGCGTCGCGGGCACGATCGCGCCCGAGAAGTTGCACGCGGCCTCTGGGAAGTCAAAGCTGGCTGGAAGTGAAAGCAAGCTGGCACTCGACGGTCCGAAGAAGCCGTTATCAGCTCGCGGGAAGAGGCCGTGAATGCTCACCACTGTGCCACCCGCGAGCGGGCCCGAAGCGGGTGAGACGATCGCGGGTGCCGGCGGCTCGAAGTACACAAACGTCGTGCCGATTACCGCACCGAACTGTCGGCCGTCCAGGGCCACTTGGAGCTCGACGAGCTGTGTGGAGAGCCGCAGCGGCTGACCGGTCGTCGCACCGGGGCCGAGGTCGATGGCGCGAGCCTGGCGTGCGCGAGGCGAGATGCACTCGACGACGGCTCGCCCATCACCCTCGTCCCGCGGCAATCGGATCGGCCGGGTAGGTACGTGCTCTGGCCACGCCGCCTCGGTGAGCGTCGCTGGCACGACCGTCTGGCCAAACCGACACGCGTACACGGAAGTGCCCCCAAACACGAGATCCGCACCATGGACGCGCACGAGCGTGCCACCGCGAAGTGGGCCCGCCGCTGGGACCACGTGTGAGACCGTGGGCACAGGCGCCGTCGTTGAGAACGTGGCCGTGTCGCTGAACTTGGACTGGCCCACCGCGTTGCGTGCCGCGATCATAAACCTGTATTGCGTGCTCGGACGCAGCCGCCGAATGGTGAAGTTGCGCACGTTGGGTTCTGGCGCGGCACCTGCTCGAAATGGATCGTAGAGCGGCCGTAGCGACTCGGCCGCATCGCCTCCATAGAGCGTGTACCACAGCACGGGTGAGCCGCCGTCCACCTCAGGCATCGCCCATGACACGGAAAGTGAGGTCGAGTTGGACGCGACGAATACTGGCGGAGCAGGCTGGTCGGGCACGTCGGTGCCCTTGGGAGCCACGTCCTGCGCGAACACTCTCTCCACTAGCAGGCAAGCCAGGAGCGCCATGTAGGCTGCGGCCCTGACCTTGAAGAAGGTGGAAGCCGACATTGAAGGCTCCTGGTTTTTTCACTCAATACTGCAACTCAATACCATGTGTGAACGCGTTGACCTTTAATAGTGATCACAGCTAGACTCCTAGACGACCGTGCTGTTGATTCCACGCCATAACGCCGTCATTCCAGTAGGCCACGCCAGTCTCGTAGCTATCACTCGTTAAGGCAAGACCATGCTCAGGCAACAGACAGTTCACCATGCGCATGTAGGCCATGTAGTTCTTCTTAGGTGGCAGCGTCGGCCGGTCCGATCTCCAGTTGACGGCCACCAAGCGGCCAAGATGATCGACTGCGGCGCCGCCGCTGCCTCCGCTGTGCAGCACGACCGATGCCTGCAACAGCCCGTGGCTCTTGGCCGCCAAGGTGAGCGCTTGGGGCGCGAAGAGCGTGACTTCCCCCGCGGGTGAGAACCATCCGAAGACGGTGATCAGGT
>PJAB01001141.1:0-16874 GCA_002887195.1 Chrysochromulina parva
GGTGATACATGATGATGATACACATGATACACAATGATATAATCAAGATATAAGATGATATATAATGATATCTTGTATTGAAAATTCCCTTTTCTTGTATTGAAAATTCCCCCAATCCCCGCATTTCAGGGGGTCCGGCCAGTTTCAGTGTGCTGTGTGGGTGACTTGGTCAGTTACAAACTCTCTCAGTCTAAGGCTCAGGGGGGCTCGGCTAGGGTTCGGGTTCCCTGGGTTGGTTATATGGTTAAGGGGTTGGGGTCGACCTCCTAGATCGGGGTGGGGTCCGAGGGGGGTGGTCCCCGGAAAATGACAAATTTCCAGCGGAACAATGGTCAATCCTGCGCTGGCCACTACTGTTGGAGAGTTGGCGAGATGATTGAACTTTGAGGACATGCTTCATGGTCGCGCGTGCGAGACGCGTCGCAGGGTTCGGTTCGGGTAAAGGGTTGGCGAGTCGGTGTTCGCTGTCGTGCGCGGGCCGGGCGCGGCGGTCTGCCCATCGTTCGCGGACGTCCTGAAAACGTCGAAATAACTACTGTTATACACAAATGTGCTCAAGATTCACACGGCTTGGCGCTCGAGTGGCACGCTTCGTCGGAAATGCTCCGTGACTGATATCTCGTGAAGGATGAGCTTGCTGATCGCAGCGCTCTGCGGTCTGCGATCCCACCACGGGCCTGAGGGCTCGGCTGATATCTCGTCGGCTGCAGGATTCGACGATTGCGGGCCTGCAATCGCCAGCCCCGCTTGCTCGACGCTCTGCACAAGCTGGAGCAGCGGCTTCGCTAAAAGAAAAGACTCGAGGGTCACGGGTGAGCTTTTTTGGTGGCGTTCGGGCGGTGGCAACGTCCACGATTGTGGACTAAGGATCAGCATCGGCTCTGAGCGTTGGCGCTGAGAGAAGGCACTCGTTGGGCGAGCCTGCATGAATGGACGTGCACCTTGGCCGTGCGATGGCGCCTGTCCGCGTGCTGCGCTCCGTGAGATGCCGGAGAAAGAATTGAGGAGGTCAAGCGGCTGGCGAGGCGCGGCTGGCTGGTTCGTGTGCTTGTATGGGATGAGCATTGCTGGTGGCCGCCTCGCCCTAGGTCTCTTCTGTTCCATAGGAAGCACGCCCTGCGGTCGATTCGCAAGCCGAAGCGAATCGAAAGGTGGTGGTGATATCTCTGCGTGCACCGCAGCCGGCGCAATGGCGCAACTCGGCTCATTGCAAAGGCCACGGCCACAGCTTGCAGTCGTTGGGCGCGTGTGTCGCCCGTCGTGCCAGCAGCTCTGGATGGCTGTGGCAGCAGCGCGTGGCTGCGGCTGTAGTGGTGGCGAGGGTGCTCGGGTCTTCTTGGGGATGATGGGTGTGAAACGTATCAAAGTTGTCGAGCCTTCTCCACCTGAAAGCACCGTAGACGGGCCACCTTCCCGATTGCGACCCCGTGAAAGCACTGGGGTTGCCACCGGGAGCGAGGGCGGGTTACCAACTAAAGCGCGATCAAGCACGACGTGCAGCCAAACTGCATACTCCTGTGGATCTCTCCCTGCGCAGTAGGAGCCACAGCAGTCAAACAGGACATTCTGGAACGGCTTCTTCTCCATAAACTGGCCGTCAGAGCTGCCCTGTGCCCAACTGTCCTCTGCAGTCTGGATGGCTTCCAACTCGTCATAGTCATCTTCATTCATATCAACGAGGCATCGGTATAGCAGGAGTTGCACATTGCAGTACTCCTGGCGGTCAATGTTCGTGCGGCCTGGCAACCGACGCTGCAAAGACCGCACGGCGCACTGCCACCAAGCATCCAGCTCGTTCAAGACACGGGAGTGCCAACGGAGCCTCTGGCGCTCTGCGCCGACCACCTTGGCGCCCTGCGCGTCGCTTGGCTGGCCTTTCGTCGTCATCTGCACATGCACAACTCTCTCGCCTTGGAGTCGATCGCCGAGCGAGAGTTTCTACAGGGCACACAGGCACCGATCGGAACGTCGCGCCGCGTCGGCGCGGGGATCGCCCTTCGGTTCAAGTTCCATTTCCTAAACGGAACAGACCTAACCCTCCACGATCGGGGGGTGACGCTCGTGCTGAAACCTCCTCCGTCGCGACATCGCACGTTTGCCGCGTGCCGAGACGGGCTTTACCATGCGCAGCTCGTCGAGAGATTTGTAACTAAACAAGCACAAAGTCGCAAGTGGCGGGGGGGACCCCCTGCGTGGGGTGCGGTGAGGGAATTTGAAGGAGCGATGTCGACGTAAGAATGTGCTATGATTGGAAGCAGTAATTTGAAGTGCAATTTGACTTGCTGTCACCTTTTTCTTCTCACGCGCCCAAGCCTAAATGTCGCAATCTTATTTCCGATGGATCGAGCGGTCGCTTCTGTTTGGCCCTCTGAGTCTTGCGCGGTTTGGGCACATACTCTCGCTGCGTCCTCTGCACTTTACGGTCCTTGCCGCCGCGCGCGGTAGCTCCTCGACCCGCCTTGCCGTAGGCCACCATAAGCGCGTTCGTGATCGCCGCCTGTTCCGCCACCCACGCGTCCTTATCAGCGGTATCGATGCGGAGCGGTTGCCCCTCGTCCGTCTCTCGAGGCCCTTCCAGCTCGCCCGCGGTGCCTCGCTGCTTACGCGGAGCTGGCGACACAGGCTGGACCAATTTTGATGCGCTCGCGTTCGCGGTCGCCTTGGTGCTCGAAGCGAAACGCACAGTCGACTCCCCTTTGTTGCGCTTCTTTTTGTGCTTAGTAGCAGCGCGTCCTACGGTGCCAGTGAGGATGCCGGGCGCCAGCGCGTCCGACATCGTGGTCGTCGGCTCGTCATCCAAGGCTGCTTGCGCCGCCGCGGCGGCTGCGGCGGCTGCAGCCGCGCGCTCGGCCTTCCGAATCGCTAGGATCTCCGAAATGGTGGTCGGCTTGTGAGGTGGTAGCATGGGAGGAGTCGGCAGAGAGATAGGTAGCATGGGAGTCGGCAGAGAGATAGGTAGCAGGGGGGGAGTCGGCAGAGAGAGAGAGCTGTCCAGTACGGGCGGTACGGCATCCGGTGGAAGGGATGAGCTGTTGGCATGCGAGACAAAGAGTGGGGCCTTGGGATTCCACGATGCGTACGATACGAAGAAAGACTGTGACGAGTTGGTTGGGCAACAATCATTCGCCGCCCTTGTTTCATGATGAGGGACCTGACTGGTACGCGCTGAAGAGGATGCGAAGAGCGGCTGGGCGTGCACCGCAACAGGCAGCATACCTCAGTCGACAGTCTAGTGAAGGCCTCTCGACCACGGACAAGGCAAGTCAAGGAGGAAAAACTCGGCGACTCGTCAAACTAAACTTTTTTTGCGGATACCTTAGTTATTAGACCACCACAGATGGAGATGCCTCCTCCTCGTTCACACCTTCTATCGCATACTCAGCATTCAGCGGCATCCACTCAGACTCACACTCGGAATCGACTCACGCCTTTTGGCTCCAGTCAAATTCGCACGTCCCAGTTGCGAAACGGATGTCTCGGCTTGGATTTCTACAAAAAAACAACCTGCACAAAACCGAACGACGCGCAAGCGCGCAATCCGGTTCAAGAATCGTTTTGAAACGGCACGAGTTTCTTTTTTCGTCCTGTTCCCACACACAATCTGTTTCATGTCGAGCATCGGTCAATCTGCGAAGCCTTCGGAATGGTGCTTATCGACTTAGGGTACGACGACTTCGCGGCAATGGTGCGCGCCCGCGAGGGTCGGAACGTGCCCGACTCCGAGCTGCAGCGCCGCTTTGCGAAACTCGACCTCGAGGCCGAGCGAGCAAACCAGCAGGCACAAGGTATGTCACATCCTGCCATCTCACATGGAGGGAGACCGAGGCGCCTCAATGCCAGTCGCTCGGCACCGGGGCTGCGCCTGCATAGCTTAGCCAGCAGCGAGGACGGTTTTGTCCCGTCGGCATCCTTGTCCCGGCCTATGCGCGGAGGGTTGGATGACGGCGTTTCGTCCTCGCTCCCGGTTACGCCTGCAACCTTCGCCAGTTCCGATCTGTCCTCTCCGACCAGGTCTCCAACAAGAGCTCAGCAGCGAGCGAGCGCGGAGAGAATGTCAAGCGCCCCCACGGGATCTCCCGAGCACGAGGTGGCGATGTGGCCATCCTTTGATCCACCGGGCTTTGCAGCGGAGGCTAGCTTTGAACAGCTGACGGGTAGCCATAACCAAGGTCTGCGCTCTCGGCCCGGCTCACGGGCATGCTCACGTCCCAGCAGCATGCAATCGAGGCAGCGTCGGCTTTTAGGCGAGATAGCCGCGCAAGAGAAGGACGTGTACGGCGGCTACGATCCTCGGCAGCTGCTCGCGGATGGCCGCTATGACGGTTTCATGAATGTCGTCGTGGACGACTCCATCAAGCCTCAACGCAAGCTTTTGCCCACGACCGCCGTTTTCGCCAAGGGATTGCTTCCAGGGGGTCTGCCCGCACATCCAGTGGGCGGCCATAAGACGAGCGCGTCAACAATGCCCGAGCCAAGCACCGTGTTGCCCAGCGAACGCAAGGATTGGCCGCGCCCAGGGCGCCACCTGAATTCGCACTACTATCGAAGCCGGACCCCTCGATTTACGCCGACCCGAACGTACTCTGGTCAAGACACGCGCAATTTCGTGGCCGATGACCCCTTTGATAAGTTTGCGCACAAGTACCAAGCGCGAACCAATTACTGGGTCGGTTTCCCGGAGCCGCCCCCCACGGGCGAGGAGGACGAAGACGAGCGCCTGGGCACACAGCCGCGCGAAACCTTCCACGCCGTCGCCGACTCGTTTCGAATTGGCACCATCGTCCGCCATCCACACAAGCAGCACGCTTCTTTTGTCTCCGAGGCCCCGCGCTTCACGCCCCCTAGGCAGCTCGAACCCTTCTACCGGCGCGAGGGAGCGCGCAGGCGGCAGGAGCATTTCCAGTCCGCGTCTGCGCGCAAGGCGTTCTGGGTCACCAACAGATGAGGGGAGACTTGTTACTAGTTACTTGAAACCGCGCACTAATTGAGACCGAGGGCGAGTCTGCATGATTAAGCTGTGATTATCCCGACGCAATCGGCCGCCAAGCTCCAGATGTGGTGCGGACTGCGGTCCGGAATTGCCGTATGTGGTCCGTCGGAACCGAGCGCCCGTGTGTCGGTCGAGGCGGCCTCGAGGGGCGTGCGAGTGCGGGCAGCGCCCGAGCCGAGCGGGTCCGGTCGCTTGGAGCGATCTCTGGGTCTCTCTCACCCTTTGTTCTGTTTATAGTATTGACAGCTCATATTGACAGCTCTCGTTATCCTCGCCTGGTGGTCGGAGTCGCGCGTCGTCCGTACCGCGCGAGATACGCCCGAAGGTGGGTGTAGGGACTCGCGCTCTCGCTCGGCTCAGCTATTACCAAATACCCACACGTACCGCCCTAGCCCCTAGCCCGCGCGGATCCACATCGAAAAATATATATAGTAAATAGACCCGACTCGGCGTGGTGTGTTTCTCGCGAATAAACTTTATATGTTTATATAAGGCCGGTTGGTCGAATCCGCTATCGAAATTCCGGCCGGCAGCATCGCGGACCCACCGGACGGTCCGGGGACTCCTACACTACGGTCGGGTGTAGTACTCACTCATCGCTTGTTTTTTGGTACTGTGGAGCGGTGTACAGTATAGTACAGCGTTGCAGCCGTGCTGGGGTCATACAGCGGCTGTGCAACACGAACGACCCCCAAGCTAACAAGGAATCGATTCAAGGCGAAGGCGGCTGTGTTCGCACCAATGGCCCGTAATTTGCCCCTCAGCCCCACGTAAAGGCAGGCGGCGCGTGAATGGTCGGATTGGCCGAGGGCGGCGGCATCGCGGGCGGCTTGGCGTAGGTCAGCGGACGGACCGGCGGGACGGTGTTCGGAACGGGCGTCGAGAGCAGCTGAGATGCATAAGCGGGCGGCGCCGAAGTCGATGCGAGCTGAGAGTAGGTTGGCGGCGAGGCATACGAGGCCGCCGCTGACATCGTGTAGGCGGGTGGCGGCCGCGCGACGCCCGGTACAGTGACCCCCGGGACGGCCGAAGACACCATGCCGTACGAGGGCGGTGCCGCCGGCGTCGGCGCGGAGCCGTACCGTATCGCCGTCGTGGTTGCGGGTGGTGTTATCGCAGGCGTCGTGGTGCTCTTCGACTCTCGCATAGCCCAAGCGAGCTGCGCTTCCTCCGACGCTCCCTCCGCCGAGGCCGGAGAGTACGTGGGCGGCGGCGCCGGCGCCGAGTACGTGTACGGCGGCGGCGCGAAGCTTGTGGTGGTGGTGGTGGTCGCTGGCGGCGGGGGCTTGTGGGCACGTGGCGGTGGGTTTGCTAAAGGCACATGCGCCGGCGGCGGAGCGGCGGGCGAGTAGGAAGGGGGCGTTGAGCGTGGGGAGGTCGCCACCGGAGAGAAAGCTGGCGAGAAGGCCGTTGGCACACGCGAGAGCGGCGCGCCAACCGGCGGAGGTGCTCGCTGTGTCGCCTCGGCCGCGCTCTGTGCCATGGCCCACGCCAGTTGCTCCTCCTCCGATGCTGAGGCCGAGGGCGGTGGCGGCGCCCTTGCGTTGACAGGCGAGGGCGAGCGCGGCGGCGCGCCCTGTTGCGACTGCGCCATGGCCCACGCCAGCTGCTCCTCCTCTGATGCTGAGGCCGAGGGCGGCGGCACGGGGCGCGCTTGATAGGGCGGTAGCGCCGCCGCAGGCGCCGCACGTGGCGGCGGCGGAGAGAACGTCGTTAGCTGAGGCGATGAGAATGTCGTTGGCGGCGGCGGTGAAAACGTCGTTGGTGGTGCAAAGCCGCGCGCGCTGCCCGGACTCTCGGCAAACATCGGGGGGGCGGCAAAGGGCGTTGCCTTCGCGGACAGCGAGGGCGGGGCGAGCGGCGGGGTGAGCGGCGGGGCGGTGGTCCGCATGGCGTTCGGGGCGCTCGACGGCGGCGCGGTGGGCGGCACGACTGGCGGAACGAGCGGCGCTGCAGGCTTTGGTGGGGTCATCATTGGATGTACGACTGGCGGGGGCGCGGCGTATGCCGCCATCGACGTAGGCGGCTGAAAGGGCGGCGGCGGCGCGCCTACGTTTGGCGGCGCGCGGTGAGGAGCGGAGGCCACCATCGCCGACGGCGCGGGGTAGGCGGGCGAGGGCGTGGCAAGTGGGGGACGCGCCTCATCTTGCAGGTCACTCGTCCTTGCCCATCTCGAAGCTGCGTATAGCGAGAGGGAAGGAGGCGGGAACCGGTCGAGCTCAAGCTGATGCTCCGGCTCCTGCCTCTGGAGCTGCTGCTGCTGTGATGCCTCGGCCGCGCTCTGTGCCATGGCCCACGCCAGCTGCTCCTCCTCCGATGCTGAGGCCGAGGGCGGTGGCGGCGCCCTGGCGTTGACAGGCGAGGGCGAGCGCGGCGGCGCGCCCTGTTGCGACTGCGCCATGGCCCACGCCAGCTGCTCCTCCTCTGACGGCACTTGAGAACCACCGGCGTCAACTGCCCGGGACGGCGTGGCCTCTGCTGCGGCTGTGCGCAGGGCACGAGTCATGGCCTCATCGGCCGGGAGCCTCGCAGGCGCATCAGGCGCCACGCCACGGAATGAGACGCGTTTCACGGCCTGCTTTGGACGGCTGGCCTCGTGGCCGAGCAAGTCCTGAGTGAGCTGGCTGCTCGAGCATCCAAGGGAGCGCGACCACGTGCCGATGCGGGGGCTCCCATCTGGCGAGGTCGAGGGCGGCGCCTCCCCCTCCGCCCCCGGCGCGAGCGGCGGCGGCGGGCGGCCCCGAGGGGCGCCGAAGCTGGTAATGGCTGTCGCCGTGGGCAGACCATCGACCTCGGCCTCGATGACCTCGGCCCACAGGGGCGACTTGGGCGATTCGAACTCGTCGTCCTCGGCCGCAGCCTCTGCGGCCGCAGCCTCGGCCGCGGCAGCCTTGGCGGCGGCGGCCTGTGCGGCAGCGGCCTGAGCGGCGGCCTGCGCGGCGGCCTCGTGAGCACGGCTCTCATCACGGCGCACATCGGCCTCCTCTTGAATGTGGAAGAGCAGCTCCGAGCGCTCGAGAGAGCGCGCGGCGGCAAGACCGGCCACGCGCGTTGAGAGCGCCTCGAGCGCCACCTCGACTTGGTCGTAGAAGGCGGCGCCCTGCGCTACCATGCCGTCGATCTCCTGAAAGGCGCCCACGACGGCGTCGAGTCGCTCGAGGTAGCGCTGGCGCTCGTCGATGGTAGGGTCGTCGACGCGCGCGCGGGTGAAGGCCTCGTTGGACGTGCGGAGCGCGCCGAGAAGTGACGCCTGCTGCGCCTCCTGATCGGACAATCGTTCGGCGTACGGCATGAGCAGGGCGACGTGCGCGGCGATCACTTCCACATTCGAGCCGCCGGCGCCGTCACCGCGATAGACAAGCGCATCGGTGATGGCCCGCTCGCCGAGCGCTCCGCCATCCTCGCACGCGGCGCGCGCCTCGCTCAGCGTCGCATCCATCGCCCTCGCCGTCGTCTCCAGTGACTGGAGCAGCGCGCGCACATCCTTGGCGCACGGCTCCTCCGCGAGGCTGACGGGCCTGCGCGGTACCTGCTCCGCGAGCACCTCGTACGGCAGCGCGAGCGGCTCGAGCGCGTCGGCTCGTGCCCCCAGCGCCGCGTTGAGCGCGCCGTCGGCATGCCGCGCCGTCGCGAGCTTCTCCCGCAGCGACGAGAGCTCCTCCCGGGCATCCATATTGAGCTGGGCAGACGGGAGTGCATGCCATCGAGACCCATGGACGAGATGAAGCTGCCGATCCGCGCCCTCCTCCACCTCTAGGGTGGCGTCGATGTGGTTGGCGAGCGATTCCATATCCTTGGCGCGGTCGGCGAGGTCGTCGATGGCCTCCCGCAGCCACCCGGCGCCGCCGCGCAGCGTCAAGGCATGAAGAGTCTCCGCGAGGGGCTTCGGGATGGCAGCGAGATGCTCATGAGCGGCGGCGTCGAGCGCATCGGGCAGGTCCATCTCGGCGAGATCCGCACTCGCGAGCTGCGCGGCGTCCTCGCGCCGCTCGCCCAGCGCGCGCAGGGCGTGGTCGCGCTGCGCTGTGAACACCGACACGTCCCCTAGCACTGCGAGGGGCACGAGTTTGTAGAACGGGTCACCGCGCGCGCTGCCGGCACTCGCGCTGCTGCCCACCTCGACGCCTTTGGCATATATGGGCGTGGGCGATCCGGGCCTGCTCGCGCCGCGCGAGGTGCCCGCCGTGCCGCCGCCCTCCGACCGGCCGTCGGCCCTCTGCTGCGGCCCGAGCTCTGCCGGATGGAGCTCGGTGAGCTTGGTCGGCTTCACGATGGCCTTGGGCTCGACGGGCGGCAGGGCCTCAATCGAAGGGATGCGCTCATTGTAGACCTGCTCGTTCTCGCGCGCGGCCTTGGCGGTGGCCTTGGCGATTGCCTCGTGCGCTTCCGCCTGTGCGAGGAGCACAGGCGGCGGCCCCTGCCGGTTGGCCGACTTGACCAGTGCGGTGAGTATCGCGGTGGCCCGGGAGAGGCGGCACACTTGCGAACCGTACTCGTGGGCGTTGGCGTGCTCGGCGGCGGCGTGGTACTGGGCCCACCCGCGGAAGAGGGTCGCCTGCCCCTCGAAGGTCGCCACCCACGTCGTGAGCTTCTGGCGCAGCTCAGCATGCTGCAAGCTCGCAGTCGCCTCCTCATAGAACGTACTCACCTGTGCTGCGAGCTTCGCCACCACCGACGGCTTCACCTGGTCGAGCACGGCCTTCAAGTAGAAGCACTGCTGCGCCTGCGCGAGCATCAGGTCCCTCCACGCGCGCACCGCCCGCGGGTGCAGGTCCGTCGTCACCTCCGCACCGCGCTCGTGCTCGTCGCCCAGCGGCAAGAGCGCGGCGAGTGCCTCGAGTGCGCCCGCTGCCGACTGGAAGGAGGCGCAGGCGGCGCGCAGGCCCGAGGTGGTGGCGCGGTTCTCGAGCGAGGCGGCGTAGCTGAGCGCCGCCGCCAGGTTGAAGAGCACGCACGCGATCTCAAAGTTGAGCTCCGGTCGCGACGTCTTCTCGCTTGGCTTGAACGCATCCTTCCAAGTGAACGGCGCCCATTCCTCCGCGTCCTCCACGACGGTGCCGAAGCGGATGCGCATGGCGCAGAGCAGCCGGTAGTAGCGCAGCAGCAGCTTCACCGACTCGGACGCATCCTCCTCTTTATGCTTCACCGCGCGCACCTTGTTGCGGAGCGCAGAGATCTCATTGTAGACTTCGCGGTGCTCCTCAGCCTGCTCAACCGAGTAGGCCATCTTGACGAAGCGGTACAGGCCATCGATGATATTGGTGTTCTCGGTTGCCTTGAGCGGCAGGTGCAGCATCGCGCTTGCACGCCGAACACGCGTAAGGCTGCGAGCGCTCCTGGTTGGCGATGGTGGATGGCGAGCACCAACTCGAGCACCCACGGCCCCAACCTGGACAAACTTGTCGCACGTTTCACCCAAGTAAAATTATCTGGGGGCCCGTGTCTCGCCAGTGTCTCGCCGCGGCTCGCCTATTGACTTGTCTTGTCTTGCAATCGGCCTCGCCCCCACGTCGGTGAATGCAACGAGCTGCGTCGACCCTCGTCGGGCGCGCGGCCGCGTGTCATAGGCCGCTGGCTGCTGCGCTGGCCATGCGGCCACTCTCGTCCTCCTCGTCCTCCTCCTCCTCCCCCTCCTCCTCGACCGATGGGCGCACCCTCCTCGAGCGAGCGACGGACGCGGTGGGCATGTCGAGCAAGCGCACGAAGGTGGCGTCAGAAAAGATGAACTCTCAGCTGGCCAGCGGAGCGGGCTGGCGCGCCGCGCTCGAGGTCGGGCTTGTCGAGCAGCAGCGCCTCAAGCGGCAGGAAATGGTGTCCGAGCAGATCGAGCAGCTCGCGGAGATGCAGACGTACGGCTTCGACGACCTTTCGAACCTCTTGAAGAGGTCGCTCCACGAGCTGGAGAACGGCATCACGCAGGTTCAGAAGGCGCGCCTCTTCGCGGACAAGATGAGCGGCGGCTCGATGCAGGACACCATCGACACGCAGAAGGCGACGGCGCAGCGCAAGCTCAGCATCCTCAACGAGCTCACGGTGCACGAGAAGCGGCAGCCGAAGCTGCTCGACCTCAAGGCACGGCGCGCGATTGCGACCAAGCTGGGCATCGACGTGAAGGCCGTTCACGAGATCCTTTTCGAGTACCAGCTGCAGCGCGCCCAGTGGTCCTTCGTGCGGCGCGAGCGGCTGCGCGGCCGGCCGGTGCCGAAGCGGAGCGCCGACCTCGAGTGGATGATGAAGATACGGCCCACGCGCGAGTTCATCCACGTGATGAAGGCGTACGAAGCGTACCGGCAAGGGCTCACAGACGAGCGCAACGCCAAGACTACCAAGCGGTAGCGCCGTGCACGTGATGTGCCTCCGCAACAACGACGGGCCCTCCGACTGCGACTCTCTCGCGACCGTCGCGCAAGGCCGCCGCAAGCTCGTGCATCCGGTCACGCCGGGTGTGCCCCGGGAAGTGCGTCGCCCGGAGATCCTTAAATTCGCTTTTACGTTAGTCTGACACAGCGTCGTATGCTTACATCCCCACGTGTACAAACTTCACAATGCGGGCACGGCGAGTCAGCATCATGCAAACGGTCTCTGGAGCACTGTCGCCCTGAGAGAGTTCAGTCCAAGCTAAAACCGTGCCAAAGCCCTGCTGCTCGCCATCGTGAGCGACGCGGTGGCGTCTCGAGCAAGTTGCAGAAGGCTTGGTGATCCTGGGCCTGCGCACGGCAAACGAAACGCGACTTATCAGGACCGAGCCTCCGCAGCGGGGCACTGCAGTCGGGGGGGACCGTTCGACGATCGCGTCGTCGATGGGGGGGGTGAGGGATGAAGGGGGGGGGCGCACCCGTCATGGCCGTTGAAAAGAGTGCTCGGCGCAACCGATCTACTTCAGCTTCTTCTTGAGCCGGAGCTGGTTCGTGTGGCCACAGACCTTCTTGCGGCAGTTCGTCGCACGCGGCGGCAGGCGAGCGTAGCAGATGCGGCACACCTTCTTGTCGCAGTTGTACTTCTTCGCGAGCTGGATGAGCGAGGGCTCAATCACACCACCGACCATGCGCGGCAGCATGTGGACCGTCGCGCCCGCAGTCACACGGGCATCCGCGAGCGGCGCCTCGAGATCAAGCTGCTTGCCCTCGAAGACCAGGCGGACCGCATCGCACGGCACGCCAGCCTTCAGGCAGAGCGCCGCGCACACATCGGCACCGGTCGCGCACGCCGAGACGTCGACCGCGAGTGTCGCGCCGTCAAAGCCCCTCGCCAGAAGCTGCATCGAGGTTCAGTCGTAGACGGCGATCAGGACGACCACGGGGCCTGAGTTCGTGAACCCTTCCTCTTCCATTTCCTATTCACACACAGAGAAACATCCAACCGAAACGTGCGATTCGGAAACGACGCGAGCTCGTGACTCCCTTGCCTTCGTCCCTGCAAGAGTCCTGCAAGTATATTGTATTCATATGACCTGCATGCATTTGCTTGCAGCCCCTGGCCAAATGAACCATGTGAACACGAAAACCTCCGCGTCAAAGGCCTCAACGATTTCCTCTGGTGGGACATGCACACGCGCGGCCGCTGCACGCGCTTGGGCTTCCAGGCGCACAGCGAGCTCGCCGGCCCCAATTGTACGCGCGTCGTCGCACAAAGCTATGGCCCGTCGGTGCCAGTCAGCTCCGCCGCCGACATCATCGTGGCGGGTTGCGCCAAGAATCTCGCGCACCACAAGGCACCCTTTGTGTGGCTGCTCGGACGCACGTTGCAATTCGCCACGACCTTGATTGTCTACGAAGACGGCAGCACCGATGACACCCGCGCAAGCCTCCTCCAATTCGCCGCCACGTCCCGCCAGCCCGCCAGCACACCAACGACCATCCGCTTCATATTTGCGGACGCCATCGGCGCCTTCTTTGACGGCGACGACAAGCGCGAGCGCAAGCTGGCGCTGTGCCGGCACACGCTGCTGCACGAGGCGCTCGAGCAGTCGCGCGCTTCCGGCTCGCTCGGCATCGGAAGTGCCTTCTTGGTCGCGCTCGACCTCGATTGCACCCCGCCGCAGCGCGAGAGCATCCGCGCCGCGGTGGCGAGGATGCTGCCGCCGTGGCTCACGACCAACGTGGCAGACGGCTCATCAGACGGCTCGCGGTCGCAGCACGGCCAGCAGCATGATGGTCGTCGAGGCTCCTCCTCCTCAGCGTCGGCCGAGTTCCGAGTTGCTGACGCGACCGCCGCCACCGCTGATGACGACGACGATGTGCTGGTGGAGGCGGCCCTACCTGCCTCGGTAGCGGCGCCGCCGTATGCGTGGGACGCATGGGACGTGCTCAGCGCAGGGCCGGCCGTAGGAGCCGATTACTACGACCACAGTGCCCTGCGTGCGCCCGTGCTGAGCCCACACTTTGCGTTCGATTGCTGGTACGACCTGCGCAACGTGGTCAGGTACGGCAATTGCGTCGAGCATCAACTGACGCTGGCGGTGGGCGCGCCGATCGTGCCAGTCGAGAGCGCGTTCAACGGACTGGCCGTGTACCGGCTCGCCGCGATCGCGCGCTCTGGCTGCGGCTACGTTCCGTACTACCGCATCACGCCCCACAGCTACATCCAGCCGGTGGTGGTGCGAGGCGCATGTGAGCATGTAGCCTTCCATCTGTGCCTGCGCCGCGCGCGGCTGCGGCTGGGCATCGATTCATCGCTTCCTACAGGCTGTTGGGCCGGCTGGCGCTCGAAGCGTGTCGTGCCCCTCATGCGTGTGCACGTCGGCGCCAATGGCACGCTCGAGCGCACCTTCAATCCGAATTCGCCCAAGTCGACAACGCGTCTGCTCAACATGTCTTCACGTATGCGCACGCTGCACGCCAATTTGCTCAAGCGCGCCGTGACGGAAACGATCCAAGCGAAAGAGCGCGCCACGAGCGCGGCCAGGCTGTGGGGTCGGAGCCCGGATGCTGACATGTGAGGGCGAGAGTCTGGGCCAGGGTAGATTGACACAAGAATGGACACAAAAGAAATATTCGTTTTTTTGCCGCATTAGTGTCTGTGTGATCGCCTCTCACGCACGCCTTTTCGGGGCTTGTGGGTGTGTGTCTGGCCGAGAGGGCTCTGGGATGAATCGAACGAACGAAACGAAGACTAGTATTGTAACGACAACTCCAACTGCCGCTATCACGCCTAACTTGTTTGCGCGCCCGCCGCAAGAAAAGATCTTCGTACTACATGGAAGGCCCTGGTGCCCGCTCCGGTAGCATCGACAGCGGGGACTTTGTGCATCGACCCGGAGCGAGCAATGCAGAACAGAGCTTCCGAGCAGACCATACCCTGGATGCCCTCATCCCTCCGGAGGAGGCGCCCATGAGGGAACTCTCCCTGGATGCGAGCATTTTCCGAACGTCCTACTTCCTGCATGTGCTCACCGATGCGACGTCATCGATCTCCTTCCTCATGTTCGTTACGTACAACGTCGGGTATGGCACCTTACCGCACGGCATGTCACCGGAGCAAACCCCGATGTGCCCCGGATCACTCATCTGGTTGTTGACTTGCTTCATCATCCCCATCATCCTTGCGGTTCGCGTCGCCGTGCGCACCATGCTGCACTTTAGATGGATCGGCAGCGTCGACGAGATCGAGCGCGCCTCGTTCGTCGGCTCCGACGTGATGATGTACGGCTACGTGCTCTGTGCGGTGCTCACCGGATGGGTCCCCGTTTTCTTCCCCCCAGAGGACTCGTGCAGCGCCGACGACTTTTTCCAGTGGTATCAGCACATCTTCGCGGTGCTCGCGCCTTTATTTTCTTTGATCGAGGGCGCGCAGCTGATGGGTCTGCGCAAATCGATGAATTCAATCCTTGTGGTCAGCGTGATCGGGCAGCTGCACTTCCTCCTCTTCAACGTGATGTTCGCGAACTCACTCGCGCGCCAGCTGCCCCCCGAGCGGCAGGCAACGCAGAGCCGGCTGCTCGCCATCTACCAGCTCTTCCAACATTTCGGCTTCTGCGCGGGGATTTGCTTTGGGCACATTCACTCGCGGCTGATGCGCCAGCTACTTGAGGAGCGCCAGATAGCTGCCGAGCGCAACTGCCGCCTCGAACAAATCCAGTGCGAGAAGCAACGCATTGAGCTCGATCGGCAGCTCTTGTGCCACCGATTTGAGCGCGCGCTGGCCGCTCAAACCGCCGGCGAGGGACGCAAGTCGCCGAGCGACTCCATGCCGTCGCTGTCTGAGGCCCCAGGAAGTACATATTCCGACCCGTCAGCGCCGACCAGAGAAAACACGAGGGGGGGGGGCGTTGCGCCGCCAGGAGAGACGGCAGCGCCGGCGCTCGCCGAAAGCTCCGGCGCGGCGCAGGTGACGGCGGTGGAGGTCGCACACGCGCCCGCCACGTTCGCCCGCTTGTCTACGGCCGTGGCGCCGCCCGTGGAGGAGGAGGAGTTGGACGACCCAGGCGAGTTGATCGTAGGCGAGTTGGCCGTTCTGCCCCCGGGCGTGCGGCTGCCGACTGCAGGGCTCTCTGAGAAGCTGTTCAAGGTGTTCACTGGGCCGGGCTCCTCTGCCGGCTGGACGGACCTGAGCTGTGCGATCCGCGGAGCACATGAGCATATGGTGGAGGAGATCGAGGAGATCGACGAGATCGACGAGATCGACGAGATCCGCCAGCTGGCTAGCAAGGCCGCGACGGCTGATGATGGCGCTCGGCTGAGTCTGTCGCCCACCTCCAACGGACGCCTGAGTCTGTCGCCCACCCCCATCGGCGAGGACGGCGGCGAGGCGGTGGGCCATCATTCGTACATCGACGGCGAGTTGGCGGGCACGGGGGAGGGGAAGGAGTGGGAAGCCCGCTTCCCACCGGTGTCATACCCCAGCATTGGGGCTGAGACCGCGGGTTACGGGGTGAGAAGCGACCAGATGCCCTCGAGGCAGGTATTTGCGCCCCTATCCAGGCATGAGGCGATTCGCGTCGCTGAGCGCTATGCAAAGCCAGCAGCTCTGGCCGAGTACGGTGAGCTGGCTGCCGCGCTGCCGGCTGGGATGGAACGCCGAGTCGAGCTCTCTGATGGAAGGAGATCTGACCTCTCTGATGGAAGGAGATCTGACCTCACTGATGGAAGGAGTTCTGACCTCTCTGATGGGACGGAGCGCCGAGTCGAGCTCACAGATGGGATCGAACGCCGCCCACAAACGAGCAAGCTCGTGCACGCGAAGCCGCCGCCGCCGCCGATGCCATCACTCGCGGGCGGTGAGGATGGCTCGGGGATGTCAGCGCAAGGGGGTGTGCAGATGACGGCGGCTGCAAAGCGCCGTCTCAAGCGTGAGAAGGCCGCCGCGCGTGAGAAGATGGTGATGCAGATGGCGCTCAACTCGGCGCATTCCTCGCTCGCGATGGTAAAACTCGGCGCTGATCTCGCCACCGTCGGCGGAGGAGGGCACATGGGCGGGATGCACATGGGCGGCGGAGGGATGCACATGGGCGGCGGAGGGATGCACATGGGCGGCGGAGGGATGCACATGGGCGGCGGAGGGATGCATATGGGCGGCATGCACATGGGCGGCGGGAGCGGGATGCACATGGGCGGCGGAGGGGGGCACATGGGCGGTGGTGGGATGCGCATGAACGGTAGTGGGGGGAGCATGGGATCGCCCATAGGCGGTGGAGGAGGGCATATGGGTGGTGGGGGGAACATGGGATCGCCCATGGCAGCAGGACCACATGGGAGTGCACCGTATGCTCCGCAGTGCGTCGACCCGATGGCGTCGGTGGTTAGCCCGGCGTATGCCTACGGTGCGACCCCACCCATGCCTCACTATGGCGCAGCGCCCAATCAGCTGAGGCACCGCATGCCCCCTAACATGCGCATGCCCTCGCAATCCATGTCGCATTCGTGAACAGAAGATGGCAATATCGCAC
>PJAB01001142.1:0-16872 GCA_002887195.1 Chrysochromulina parva
ACCCTCTCCTCCCTGCAGACAGGTGTTATCCATTTCCATTGTATCCATACCTGAACAGGCTATGTACGAGCAGTGTACAAGGATGTTACCGCGTAATGACGCGCTTGAACGGGAGTACAGTAAGAGTTACTTGGTCAAGTGTTGAGATTCCTGAGGCTCCCGCCAGGCGTCGACGAGGACCCACGGTGCGAAAGACCGCCGGCCTCATGGCGGTGGCTGAATGCCTGCGCCTCATGCCTCCGGCGGACCCCACCTCGCCGGCGCGCGTGTACGGCTCTCCGGCTAAGTCGACTGGGAAGAAGGAATGCCTTGTTGTTCAGAAGGTGCCATCAATCCAGCGGCTAATGGACCAAAAGGAGCAGGAGGAGCTTGATCAGCAGCAGCAGACGGCGCTGGATAAAGAGCAGGAGATGGACGACGATGGAGCGGCGACGGTGCACACGTACAAAAAGAGCCAATATTGGACCAAGGAGGTTGAGGAGAAGCTCGGGCTCGGCGGCGCCGACCCTTACGGCCTGCTTGAGCTCGAGGAGCGGCGGTGGCGCGCGTCGGCGGATGAGATCCGTAAAGCGTACCGGAAGCTGGTGCTGACGAAGCATCCCGACAAGAAAGCGGCGATGGACGCGGCGACGCCCAAGAAGCCCGAGAAGAAGCGCAGCGAGGACGACGACGACGACGAGGGCGAGGAGAAGGAGGGAGGCGAGGAGGAGGAGGACGCCGAGTTCAAGCTACTCTCGATCGCATGGGAGTTGCTAGGCAACACTGAGACGCGCCGGCAGTACGACTCGATCGACAACTTCAACGACTTCCTGCCCACAACCTTCCGCCCAAATAAGGACGAGCCGGATCGATTCTACCGCGTCTTCGGCCCGGCATTTGCACGTCAGGCCAAATTCTCAAACCAGACGCCGGTGCCGCAGCTCGGAGACGCGGACACGCCGATGGCGCAGGTGCAGAAGTTCTACAACTTCTGGTTCGGCTTCTCCTCGTGGCGCGACTTTGGGCTGCTGTGCGAGCACCAGCTCAAGGAGGCCGAGGATCGCGAGGAACGTCGGTGGATGCAACGGCACAACAAGAACTACACGGCGCGGATCAAGAAAGAAGAGATCTCGCGCATCTCGGCATTCGTGCAGCTCGCGTACGACCACGACCCGCGCGTCAAGGCCGAGAAGGAGGAGAAGCTCGCCGCCAAGCAGCGAGTCAAGGATGACAAGGAACGTGCCATGCGTGAGGCCAAGGAGGCGGCGGAGGCGGCGCGACGCGAGAAGGAGCATGCGGAATCGGAGGCCAAGAGGGAGGCGGCGGCCGCGCAGCAGGCGAGCGCGAACGCCAAGGCCGACGAGAAGAAGGAGAAAGAGCGGCTGCGCTCCGCGCTGAAGAAGGCGCGCAAGGAGCTCAAGGCCCTCGGCGATGAGGGCGGCGCCTGGACCGAGCGTGCGGCGGATCTCGAGGTGGTCTCGGCGGTCCTGCCCGCCGAGGACCTCGTAGCCCTCTTCGCGACCTTGAGCGTAGGCGTGAGCGGCGACACGCTCGCCGCGCTCGCGGCCGCCAAGGCCAAGGCGATGGCCTGAGCCCGCACCGGTGCCGTCTGGACGGCCCGCAGTGGGTAGCCACAGCGGCAGAGCCCTGCCGCCGCCGCCGCGCCTCCGCACAGATTCGGATCGAAGATTCGGAGAGTGTTGCGTCGGCGGCGGCGGGTGCGTAGAGAGGGCTGTACGCATGTGCACTCGTGGTGTTCCCGAGCGCCTGTGGGCCGCTGTGCCGCGTGGCGCGCGAGCGCTCGTGATTGCTGCGAATGTCGAACGTGTTGACTCGTCGGCGTATTCCTCGGAGCTCGGTTTCCCGCCGTGGCGTAATACACAATATAGTAAACGCGCGTGTGATCGTCCCCTGACAGGTGTGGGGTGGTGCGTCGTGCCATTGAACGGATGTGTGCGTGCTTCGGATCGCCGGCACAATCGTCCATCCTGGCGTGTGATGTCGCACGGCCGAGACGGCACCGCATTTACGTATTAACTGGTCGAACGTCTTACGTGTTACGTCAATTTACGTTCGACTCGCAGTCGACTCGTCCGCGGCGGACCCCGCGCGCGACTTCCGGACTTGCTGGGGCGGGGGGGCGGACTTGGGACTACGAAACGAAAAGCACATATCACTTATGTCTTATCAGACACGACGATAACGTTAACGAAAACCACTGGTAACACTCGGATAACTCTTATCGGAGACTCTTAACGGTGGTGCTGCCGGCCGCCCGCGGCACACTCTTAACGGTGGGCTGCCGGCCGCCCGCGGCACGCGCTGTTTCGATAGTGTTACGCCGTTCCCGATTTCGTTCGATACTCGCCGCTTGGTTGCTAGGTACTTCGGGAGTATATAATCACGGTATTTCACACAGTGACCAGAGGGGCGGTTTCTTACTACTTACAAGGGGTGGCTTGTTCACGCAGATTCAAAACTCAGTGTGGTGCGCTGCGGGATGGCGGCGGTGGTGGCGCGTGCTGGCCTGGGCCGCGGCAAATACCCCAACCAGAGCGTAGACAGCGTGGAGCTACTGCGTGACGGCGTGTGGGCTCTCTTTGCTTCTCTTTGCTGTCTCTACCGGCGGCGCGGGCGTGGCGCCTCGACTTTCGGCGGGAGCGGCGGGAGCGGCGATAGAGGCGTGAAGAAGCATCTGGGCGGCTGCAGCGAGCCCCCTGCGACGGCAACGGCCGCATGCGCGATGGGGAAAAGATAGCATGCAGCCGTGCTCATCTCCTGCGCCGTGTCGCGATAGCTGCTCGCGATAGCATGGGCCTTGCACAGCTGCCGGCGCAGCCGCGAGATCTCAACCTCGAGCTGCGCAGCCGCATCGGCCGCACTCGCGCTGATGGAGCTGCCCCCGAATGCCGCGCCCTCGTCCTCCTCGACTTCCTCGTCCTGCTCAACAAGCACATCGTCGTCTTCCTCCTGACTGAAGAGCACTCCGCCATTGGCACGCTGCGCGCCATTCTCATCCTCGCCCGCACCATCGCCGAACTCCATCGGCATAACGGGGTGCGCACACACCTTATGCTTACAGGCCTGTTTCATGCGGCCAGGCCCACCATATTTGGGCTTGTCCATGCATGCTGAGCACTCGCCGCACTCGTCGCGCATGCAACCCGCGCACTCTCCGCAGCGGCGCGTACGCTTCCCACCGGCCGCCCTGCCCGTATACGCACGCCCGAGTGCGCCCGCCTTCCGCGGCAGGTAGACAGGCTCCCCGGGAAGCCGTTGCCACTCGATCCCCTCATCGAACGCCGAGCACCATCGGAGTGACGTTTCGTCAGTCTCACCGGTAGGAAGGAGCAGTGCTACCTGGAAGTCGCCCCCAAGACCGGGCTCCACCCGGCGCACCTCTGCGCGCTGCCACTGATCCGACGCGGCGTCATCCTCCTCCGCCACCTCCTCCGCCGCCACGTCCTCGGCTCCTGCTGCTGTCGCCTCCTCTGCCGCTGCTGCCTCAGCAGCTTCGCCTTTCGCCTCGTCCGCCTCCTCCATATCCGCTTCCGCGGTTGCCCGGTCGATGAAGGTCGATGCTGGCGCCCCCGCCGCTACATCCGTGGCATCCTCTGCTAGCGCCGTCGTGCCTGCCTCCGCCTGGGGATGGGCGGTGCCGCTGCCCTCTGTAGCACCGGCCTCGTCTGCAACACCTGTGCGCACCTTGACAATGCTGCCGCGCAGTGGCGGCACCCACGGAGGCGCGCCGTCCCGCTGCGCCTTTTGGCGAAGCGTGAGCACGTCCTGCAGCGCTGACAGCGAGCGGATTGGCCGTCCGCTAATGCGATGGCCGTCCGTTGGCTGCCAAAGGTACAGGTCACCTTTCTTGCCGCCGCCGCCCGGACGAGGCCGCCACTCGATCTTCCACCCGCGTACCACCACAAGAGGGCATCTTGGCGAGGCGGCCTTGGCGGCTTCCCATACTTCAGCTGCCTCAGCGCTCTCTTGCAGTTCCTCCGGCAGTGCACGAGTGGCATAGGCGCCACCAGCGTGCCGAGGCCTGTGCCGGCTGTCTCCCACTGGTGGCTTGTGCCGGCCGCCGCTATTCAAGGAAGGGCACGCGACGGGCATTCCACTCCTCCACGTCCTCTTGTTCGCCTTGCTCGAGGGGCTGTACTCCGCTGTATGCTCCGCACGCGACTCGAACATCCTCTTCCATGTCACGCGCGTCGCGACGACAAGAAAGTCCACAAAAGTTGCTGTAAATGGTTATATAAGTGCATGTCGCCCTTCCGCCCGCCCCCCCGTGCAGTACCCGCCATGGATTTCTGACACATCGAAGCCGAACACATCGAAGCCGAGTAGATCAAGCAACTGCGACGTCGTCAGAATCATTCCGGCTCTATGTTCCGGGGTAAATCTATTCCGCTGCTTTGGCATATGACAATCGACATCACGCGGACTTTCTCATTATCACTGGTGAGGACCGCCCAAGATAGCTAGGACAAGCTGTACGTCAGTACGTGTATTGACTTCGCACGCACGACGCACGCACCATCATCCATCTACGCACTACATGTATCCAACCCCAGCTCACCTCAGTGCATGGCCGCCGGCGTGTGCACTGTCGCCGGCGCCATGGCCGGCGCCGGGTGTGGCTCCCCGCTCCCGTCCCAGAGGCCCAGAGGGCCGGGCCGGCCGCAGAGGTTAGACGGATTCCGAGGCTCGAATAAGTACGCTTAACGCATGACCCAGGCGCTTGTTCTCATAGACATAGTCTTATACCGGATCTTCGTGCGTTTGAAGGACACCCGCTTTGACCTTTGTGCGCCGGTCAGGCGGCTCAGGTCCGCCCTTCATGTCGATCAGGATGAGAGCGGGAGAGATCGTGCGACTGAAGGACAAGCGGTGAAGCGGGAGGGTGAGAAAAGAACGAGTGCTATGTGGTGCTATGTAAGGTCCTACACGCGCCCACAGCTCTAAGCGGATCGGATCTCGCATCTCCGCTCTGGACTATGCGGCGCAGACAGTCCGCAGTCCGCACCGCACTCGTTCTACCCGCGCCCCGCGGCGCCAATTCGGCACTAATGTTGTCATGTACTGTGCATTGACCCAGTGTAGTAGACTCTACTTAATGCACCCCGTTGTTGAACCGGGCGCACGGCGAGGACACGGTAGAATGCGTGTGCATGACTAGATTACGGATGAAGGCGCAAGAGATCTCGCCATCTACTTCCCGCCGGGCTCAGCCTCCTTGAGAAAGACGGACGTCTTCATTACCTTGATCAGGCCCATCATCCCTTTTGGCTGGTAGAAGGCCAGCCTAGCTTCCTTCCGTTTGTATCGCTTCAATGCTCGGAAGGCGCGCTGGACAATTAATGCTGCAAAGAGTTCTTTACCGCTCGCGCTTGCACTCGTCAATTTCAACAGTGGCATCTCGACGCGCACAGGAGGCAGAACTTTGAGCAGTTTGAGCGCCGTGGCGTGTGTGTCGCACACCGGGTCGTCGGCCATAGTTGGCTTAGGTCTTGAGACGTCCTGTTTGACCTTGGAGACCTTCCCCGACATGTCCGGAGGAGCGACGGCAAAAAAGTCGACGGCACCGCCTTGAACCTTGCCCGAATCAGGTCTCCCTCGAGTCCCACTGAGTGTACCCTTGGAAGCCGGGTTGCTGAGCGTGTTTCGATTCGAGACATTTGCCCCCACTACCGAACCCCGCGTGCTCGCGGCTTTGGTCGCACCCGATGCCTTCTGGCCAGCAGTGCCATTCTTCGCAGTCGCAGCACCATTGTGCTCGCCGTCTGCAGCCGAGAGTCCAAGCGCATCGCAGAACGCCACCGGTAGGTGCGCGGCATCCGCACCAGCCTCGAGCAACCGCCTAGCCACTTGCTTCGACGGAGCGAGAGAGAGGGCCGAGCGCGATGACTTGTCCTTTGCGGTCACGTCCGCGCCTGCTATGAGCAGCGGCAGCATGGTCTCCTCGTGACCGGCCTTGGCAGAGTGCATTAGCGCATTCATGCCGTTCTCATCGGTAGCGCCGAGTTCGGCGTTTGCATTCAATAGCAGTCGAACGATGGCGTGCGAGCCCGACGCTGCCGCATCCATGAGCGCGGTCGTCCCTCCTGGCCGCGCGTGCCTCACATCCGCACGCTGTCGGAGCAGCTGCTGCACGGCAGGCGTGTGGCCATTGCGACAGGCGAACATGATTGCGTCCAAACCCATGCCATCACGCAGATTCACGCTTGCGCTCGCCTGGAGCAGCAGGCCGACGCAGTCGGCAGTGTAGGGATTGGACACTGCGGCCATAAGCGGAGTCGTGCCGTCCAATGGCGATTGAAGATCGATATGCGCGCCGCTCTGCAGCAGCGCCTCACAAGCTGCCTTGTGCCCCTGCAGTGCCGCGATCATGAGCGCGGTCCAGCCATTTTTCATGGGCAGGTCGATGGCAGCACCGAGGCGTACCAACTCCATCAACGTTGATGCGAAGCCATGGAATGCGGCCATGTGAATTGGGGCGAACTCGCCCGATTGCTTGTCCACGTTTGGCGGCGTGAAAGTGACGTTCGCGTCATCAGGCTTCTCGATTAGATCCTTCAGCACACCGACTGTTCCGCAATGCGCGGCTGTCATCAAGCAGCTCCAGCCATTGTCCAGCCTCGTGTTAACATCCGCACCGGCGATGATAAGATTCGTGGCCACTTCTGCGTGCCCGTATTCGATGGCGAGATGCAGAGCTGTGTAGCCACCCATACACTTCCGGTCAATCTGAGCTCGATGATGCAGCAGGATGTTGACTATGGGGATGTTTCCAGCGGCTGCGGCCATCATGAGCGCAGTGCATCCTCGCCTCGATATCTTCAGCTGTGACGCCCCCCTCTCCATGAGGATGCGCGTGCATAACAATGCATCCTCTGCGTCCGAGTGTGCTGCAAACATGAGAGGCGTGACCTCGTCTTTGTTGGGCATGTCCACGAAACCGTTCATCTCACCGATTTTGCCAGTCGCGGACTCGATCACTTTCTTCATACGTTCCTTGTCGCCTGCGATGGCAAACTTGAGCAGATCTCTGACCAAGTCCTTGTCTTGCTGGTTGCCACCGAGCGCTGACGACGGCGTATCCTGACCCTCCAAGTCCAGGTCTACCGCACCTGGATTGAGAACAGTCGCGACTGCGCGGTTGCTGCTGCGCAAGGCGAGATCCCATGGTGTAAGGCCGTCTGCGTTCGGCAGCGTCATGTCAGCGCCGACCTTGAGCAGCAGCTTGCACACGTTTGCTTTGCCCTTCGCGACCGCCAGGTGCAAGGTGGAGTTGGCGCGCTCGTCGCTGTAGAGCATGCTCGCCTTTGCCTCGAGAAGCGTGCTGACCAGCGTCTCGTCTCCACTGCCCACTACCTCGTTGAATAGAGCACCGATCCCCGCGTCGACTGGATAAAGCAAGTGCTTAATGGAGCCCGCGCCACGCTCTTCATGACCATAGCGAACCATTCGTTCACTACCCGACATGACCCCTTGCTGCCAGCGCTTCGTCTTCTCATTCCAGACGAGCACGTTGGTGTTGATCACCTTCTTCTGCCGATCAAGGTGCATGCGCATGAGTTCGCCCCATGCTACGTGACCAGCAGGCGTGAGCCTGGAGAGGAGCGTGGCAATCAGAGGTGGCCAAGGCTGAGCGGCTCCCAAGCTGAAGAAGTACAAGGCCGCCTCCAAAATGAAATGTACTGGGGATGAGAACATCTTCTTCACATCCGAGGGCTTGATCACTGTCATGGCCTGGTTCGTCTTCTTGCTGACGGCCACCTTCTCCGCCCACTCGATGTCCCGACCGAGTTCTTCGGGAAGGTTCGTTATCTCTGCGTTTAGCCCAGACTTCTTGAAAGCGAGCTTCGCGAGCTCGATTGCAGCCTCAATTTCGCCCGTCTGCGCCTGCAGTGCTATCACGCCGATCATGCGGTTGAAGGCGTCCTTACCGCTCGTGTCGGCCCAATTCGACGCGGCGCTCAGTTGGCGCAAGACGCGCTGGTGCACTTGGAGCGCAGTTGCTGTGTACTCAACGTATGTGTCTGGGAGGTTGTACTGTGAGCTGCGCTCCTCGGCCTTGCGATCCAATTGCAAGCACGCGAGTGGCAGGAGCGAAGGCTCAGGAGCACCAGCCGCCTTGAGCTCATCAAGCATAATGTCCACCAGATCCACATGCGTTGCCTTCATCCTGCCGATAGTCTGTGTAGTTGTGCGTGCTGGATGGCTGCGGCGCGCACGCACGTCGGCAATGATGACTCCGTCGGCGTCGTCCTCATAGAAGCTAACTACCTCGAGAGTCGTCAGCGGCGCGAAGACAATCTCGCCCTCAGCGGGGACTTGTGAAGCGAACGACACATCGCCAGCGTGATCGAAAGGCACTACCCTCAAGCGCATGAGGACGGTCCTCTTTTCCGGTTCAGCAGCAACCTTGGCTGCCTTGGCGACGCCCGTGAGTGATGGGCGCTTTCCGGCGGGTGCTAGCTTGTGAACACGGGTCTCGGAAAGCCGCAACGCGACATTCCGACTGCTCGTCGTGGACAGGAAGCCCACCTCAAAGCCACAGCAGGAGCCACTCTCATCTATGGCGAACACCTGGTCGATGGGCTTGGTGATCGTCATAAGCCGATACACTGTGGCCGCATGCTGCAGCGTCGAAAGCTTGACGATTGCTGAGTTGATAGTGTGGATGGTAGCCGTGAACTCATCCTTGCGCCTGTCGCGCAGCGAATAATTGTACCACTCGCTCATGGGCCCAGTGTAAAGGCGGATTGCAATTACCTCCTCAAGCGTGAGGGAGGCGCGGCGCGCCGTGTCGCACAGCACAAAATCTTGCAGTCGCCAACCCACGCGCTCCGGTGTGCAGTCATGGACACGGTCTGGTCGCGACCCGACCTCTTCAAAGAGCACGTACATCCACTCTGAACGCGGCGTGGTGCTATCGATGCTGAACGAACTGAAAAGCGTTTCGGAGGCGTGCTCGCGCTCCATTGCGTTGAAGACGAGAGCAGGCGGTATGCCCACGATCCGCTCGAGACGTCCCTGACTGATATCTGCATCGCGCCCT
This sequence comes from Chrysochromulina parva, assembly GCA_002887195.1. NCBI lineage: Eukaryota > Haptophyta > Prymnesiales > Chrysochromulinaceae > Chrysochromulina > Chrysochromulina parva. The sequence goes on from PJAB01001142.1 coordinate 9,044, forward strand.
TTGCTTGGCACAAACGTCGAGGCAGCCATCATGTATCGGCTCGCTCTCGTAGGCACGCGCTTCTTTAGCTCCGTCTCACTGTCCGCTGTGCTGGGCTCAGTCTTGTTCTTCGCGGCCATGCGCGCAGCGAGTGCAAGCTGGCCCATACTCTTTTTCTCATTCGCCTTCTGCTTCGAGCGCCCGGCTGCTTCTTTGTCGTTCGTCGTCCCCCGCGGCTGCCTCCGTCGGCGGCGCTCCTCCTTCCACTCCCGATACATGGCCTGGATGACGCGCACAGCCAGCAGCCGACGGTGTTCTTCCAGGTCGTGCAGCCGCATCTTCTCCACCGTGGGAGCCAGGATGACTGGCCTCAAGGTAGTCGCCGCCACTTGATCTGTGTGGCTTACGGCGGAGCGACGCAGAATCGCACTCTGCTCCGCCTCGATGGCTGCTATCGATGAGCCGGTAACTACGTATGCTTGCATCTCCGGCGTCATCGGCATCGGTGATGCTAGGCTAATCGATTTTGACTGCGTGCTGCTTGACTTGGTCGTCGACTCGCACTTCGCCAGCACTGTTCGAAGTTCGTGCACCTCCATCCTCAGCCTGGCGTTCTCGGCCTCGAGCCCCCGGGACGGCTGGCGATCGTCGGCGGCATTGAACGTGGTGGTGAGGGAGGGGGCGCCGATGGCGGTGGCGGTGGTAGAGATGGAGAGGGTGGAGGCGGGGACGGTGGTGGCAGGGGAGGCGGTAACGGTGGTGGAGGCGAGGATAGGTCTTTGCAGGAGCAGCTGATACTCACGTGCGAGATGCTCGCTGCTCAGAATCGCTTGGATGCTGGGCAAGGCGACTTGGGTGACGTCGCTAGCGGATGGCTCGCTTGCATCTGTCTTTACGGCTACCTGGCCCGGGGCCTCCGGCGGCGTCTCGCCTGCAATTGCTGTCACGGGCACTTCTGGGGGGGGGCTGATTGCTCGCTGCTCGTTGACTTCTGTGATTGTGTCCAGCGGCATTGTGCGCCTGAGCATGCTCATCGGCGACGATGCTGAAGAGGACGCGATCAGCTGGCGCCTCAAGGGTGAGCCTGGGGGAGGCAGCACCGATGTGCGGTCCATGGTCTGTTGCTCAGGCGACGCCGCATTCCCGAACATGCGATTGCGAATCGCTGATGCGTTCTCAATCAAGAACGCTTCGGGTGACTGTGAGGCTCGCGAGCCAGCTCTGGACGGCGCGAGGCAGCTCTCCTTAGGAGCCGGTTGCCCAGTTGCAACTGTGAGCGTGGCTCTGACGCTGAAGTCTGAGCGGCTCGGGCTCTTCGTTGACTGCGACGTGGTTGACCGCTGCGATACATGCAGAGCTGATGCTAGTGGTTGGCCGGATTCTGGACGAGGATATACGGTGCGGGAGACGGCGACGGGGCGGCCACCGTCGACCTGATAACCAATGTGATGTGCGTCGATGTTGTGGGAGACAACCGCCGTTGGCGCTAGCGGCGCTGCTATGGCGACCACAGTGGCGATCGCCGGAGCGCCGGCAACCGCTGTGGCAAAGACTGTCGTGGGAGGAGCAGCGCTGGCGAGTACGGTTGTGGGAGGAAGCGACGGAGCCGTGGCCAATGTCGGTTGCCGTTCAGCTGCGCCCCCGTCATCTGGGCCAATGCTGCTTCGTCGAGGGTTGCGTGGCTGCGGCTGCGGCGCGCCTCGATAACTAGACAGTCCAGCACCTCGGTAGCTTGATTGCGTTGGGGTTTGACTGCGATGAGACTCGCGCCCCATGTTGGTAGCTTTTGCCGTCGGAGGCCGTGGCCGCATGCCGCGATGAGACTGATTGCTGCTGCTGCTGCTCGCTGTGCTGGAGTGCTGGCGCTCACTCATCGCGGAAGGCCTCGCTGCAGATTTTGGCAGCGGCTTCATAGTTGCGCGGGCAAGCGCACGGGCATCCTCCGCCTGCGCACTGAGACGCTGCGACTCAGCATGCGGTCGGACTTGAGATTCGGAGCTGGGCACAAAGTCCAGCGGGCTCACGTCTCGTAGCTGCGGCATCGCTGACCGAACAGCCATGCACAATTGGACAGGCCAAAGCCCCTTTCGAGTGGCCGCTCGCGCCGCGCCGCGTGCGTACCGCGTTTCGTCGAATCACTTTTCATTCTATGAAAATGTTTCCACAATTAGGAGTGACCCCTTTGGCCGCCCTTTGGCCGCGCTGCGCGCATACAAACTTGACTTGATTTCACTTATAATGTGAATCGCGTTTCGTCGCCAACCATTTTAGTCCCACATGTTTCTTGGCTGGCAGCCTGGCACCGTCATGGCTCATGGGCGAGGAGTCAGCACGCAGGACGCCCAGACAAGGGAGCAGGAAGCAGGTGTTAGGAATGGCGGGTAGCGTCGAAGCATCGTCGTCGCCGCGGGTCACAGCGACACCTCGCAGCAGCAGAGCGGTGCCTGCTGAGCAACTCCACCGACTGGACCCAAAACAGAAGCTTGCTCTTGCTGAGCAGCGTGCCACACGAAAGGCAAGAGTGACCTATCCAGACTACAAGCTGTCGAGCTTCAACGTCGAAGAACTTGTAGTTGATGGTTGGAGCAAGAGTCCTGCGCCCGGAGAAGCCCCTACCGCAGACGCGAAGTCGTCCAGTGTCGCCTTCAAGTCCGTCAGGTCACGCTTCACTCAGGGGCCAACTGAACGGGATGGCACGGCAGCGCACGTCGGGCCTGGGTCATACGATGACGTGCACGACACAATGAGCTCCACGATATCTGACAAAGCCCGCACTCCGCCTTTTGCCTATGGTTGGAGCAGTCCGAGGGAAGAAGCGAGCGTGACCGCAGCACAGATGGCCTACGAGGTTAAGGGCGAGCAGTTTCTGCAAGACATCGAGAAGCATCCGGATGGATGGCTACGCTCTGACTATCATCGCTGGATACTCGCGGCAGCCAACCGTACCGAGTACAAGTTTCACAGAGAGCAGGTTGAGCTCGCGAGGCAGCTCAAAAAAGACGACGACAGAGCTTATCGTGAGAATGCCGCTCGTATCGTCGCAACGCAGATGGCCACACGCCAGAATGCGGCAAATGAGGTCAAGGCACTCAGGGAATGCCGCGCACAAGCTGTGCGACTCGACAAGCGCGATTCTGGGTGCCGATCTCGGTTGATCAAGGCTCGGACAGAGGCTTGGCAGGAGTACGCTGCAACGTGTGTCGAGGAGGCCAAGCAACTTCACGAGAGCGCGCGCCGCGCGAAGAGCCTCGAGGAGATGAAGCGCGCGCGCATTGCCAGTGAAATGCGGACTTTTCAGAAGCAGCAGGAGCTCGAGAAGCGCGAGGAGGACAACCGAAGGGTAGAGGAGGTGCGCGCGGCGAGGGAAGCGAGCAAGAGCGGAGGAGGAAGATCGTTGGATTGGCGCGCCGCCGATATTCGCCACAGTGCCACCTTTAAGGCGCTAACGCCAGAGCAGAAGGTGGCAGTGGATGAAGCCAACGCCGAGACGGCAGCGGCGAGGAAACGAGCCAATGAGCGGGCGAAGTTGGCGCGGAAGAGAGAGAAAGAAGCCCAGGAAGCAAGGGCGCCAGGAAGGGTAAGCAAGAACCTGACTGAGCTCGTCAAGGAAAGTGCGATCAGGCGCGCAGCGGAGCTTAAGGAACTCGCGCGATTGGATGCCGAGCGAAAAGCCGAGCGCGCTGCCGCTGCCGCTGCTCTTCAGGTTGCGGAAGAGGTGGCAGCCGCCGACGCGATGCGCAAGGCTGAGGAGCCAGCAGCAGCGGCAATCGCAATGGCTTCTGAGGCGGCCGAGATGGCGCGCAAGACGCAAGAGAAGCGCGAACGGGCGGCGGCGAAGCAGAAGCAGGCCGCGCCTAAGGTGGGCGGCAAGGCGGCGGTCGAGTTGCAGCTGCCTCCACCTGCTCCACCTCCGCCAGGACCTCCTGTCACCAGCGTTGCCGCCGATGGATCCGGTTAGGTAGGGGAGAGGCGAGAAGCCGGCAAGCCGCTCCCGCTTAGCGGGCTTAGGACGAGTATGACCGATAGTACCGATCCGGCCGCTAGTAGCAGTAGCGGCGGCCGCGGCCGCGCGCGCGCGCGCAGTCCGCAGACCACGCGCCAGAGCGCCCTCGGGGCGCCGCCGCGCCGCCAGCTGCTCCCTGCCAGCAGTGAACCAGAAGCGTAACCCGTCTCGGCCTTGCCCTCGGCGCGCGCGTGCGCCCCCCCGCACCCGCCTGCAGCCGAAGGCTCGCAGCAGCCGCAACGGCCGCGCGCTTCGCGCGGGCGGCGTCGCGCATCCTCTCGCTGAAATGTCGATGCCCCCTGATGCGGGCGGACCCCGGTCCACCGGTCGCCGTGGAGCTCACATTCGGAGCTCAGCCGAGAAGCGCCTCACGGTTCGCGGCATCCTGCCCGCAACGATCAGCTTTCTGTGGTGCGTCCATACCGGCCACGGCAGCCCGACGTACCCGCGCGGCATCGGCGCGAAACGCTCGCCACGGCACTTCTTCACACTTTTATTCTTTTTCCACTCCTCCCCGTTTTCCCCACAGGGGAGTCGGCCCGGCGCCGGCGGGGGAGCGAATCCAACGATCTCACGCTCGGCGGGGGAGCCCCCATTCACAATGAGAAAAGAGGGGCTGTTCTTTTTCCAATGTCACGCGCAGGTCCAGCTTTTGTCTCGGGCGGTACCGTCACATGGTCGGAGGTGGAAGCGGCCCGTCAACATGACGCGCTGGTGGCGGCCGACTTTGGGCGCACCAAAGCGGGCCTCGGCTCTTGCGCCACCACCGAGGGTGAGGCGGTCGCAGCCAGCGCTGTGGCCTCGCACTACAACTCGCTGCCCGACCGCCACCGTACGCTCGAGAGCGGCAGCGAAATTTTGCGCGTGCGCAACTTTAACAATTGGATAAAGTCGGTGCTCATCGCCAAGCACCTGCCCCGAGGTCGTGGTGGTTATGGCCATGCTGTGCTCGACCTCGCGTGCGGCAAGGGTGGCGACATGCTCAAGTTCAAGGCGGGCAATTGCGCGATGTACGTGGGCGTCGACATCGCAGCGCAGTCGGTGAGCGACGCCGTCGAACGCTATAATGGTGCGCACAACCGGCCGGGTATGCCGTTCGCGGCGACCTTCATGGTGGGCGACTTTGGAGCGGACTCCCTCGACCCTCACCTGCCGGGCGGGCTGCGCTTCGCACTCGCCTCGTGCCAGTTCGCGCTGCACTATTCGTTCGCGTCGGAGGCGCGCGCGCGCATGCTGCTGAGCAACGCGGCCTCACGCCTCGCCGCGGGCGGCACCTTTGTCGCAACGGTGCCGGACGCGAATGTGCTCGTTCGGCGGCTTCGCGCGAGCGTCAACCTGAGTTTCGGCAACTCGCTGTACTCGGTGGCTTTTGATGATGCGCACGCGTCGAAGCGCTTCGATCCGGCCGCGCGCGTCTTCGGGATCGCGTACCGATTCACTCTCAAGGAGGCAGTCGAGGACTGCGTGGAGTACCTGGTGCACCTGCCCACTCTCGAACGGCTCGCCGCCGAGGCAGGTCTCGAAATGCTCTACGCGCGCAACTTCACCGACTTTTTCGCCGATGAGTGTGCGGCGAATACAGAGCTGCTCGAGCGCATGAAGGTGCTCCCGCCTGATGAGGGCGGCCGGCTCACCGAGGAGGAGTGGGAGGTCGCGCACACGTACACGTGCGTCGCCTTTCGCAAGAAGCCAACGGCTACGGACGCGCTCGCGCAACCGGTGAAGAATGCGGGGCATCGCAAGCTGGACCCGCAGGAAATCATCGTGCTTGGAGCCGGGGCGAGTGGCAGCAGTGCGGCTGGCAGTAGCAGTGCCGGCGGCGGCAAGCGCGCGCGAGAGACCACTGAGCAGCAGTGGGGAGAGAGCGACGAGCATGGCGACGAGAAGAAGGTGAAGCTAGCCGTGAAGCGAGAGAGTTCTGAGAGTGGATGACTGGCCGATGAGCTCCGTTGCATGTCTTTGAATCAGGTTCGTCTCGGAAGGGTGAGCATGGCGTCTGCAGTAGCAGACGCCCTCCCGCGCCTCCCACGGGGCCGGCGGTTGTGCGTGTGAACCGATCGTGTCGGGATCGCGATTGTCCGGTCTCGGACCGGTCCCTGCGCTCCGGGACGGCTGGACGCTCTGCACGCTCGGGGACTTAAATCTGGACTGAAAGAAGCAAGAACCAGGACTGCCGCTTGAGACCCAATATTACAGTTATTACCGAGATATTCCAGTTAACATGCCAGTTAAGCGGCCGTGACTTGCAAAACCGACAAACTAGAACGAAAAGTTGTCTTCTGTCTCACCTCGACCGTTCCTGAACGAGGCGGGCGACTTAACGCGGCGTCCCCGTCCGGCGAGGCCGGAGGGCGGGCGGGCGAGCCGGGCGACCGATCACCCCATGCACCAGATCCAGGGCGGCGTTGAGCCCCCCCTTGGCAGGGCGGTTCGTTTTCCAACCCCCCTTCGAGTCACCCCCACAAGTATAACGGCCTATACGGTCCGGGGTTCGTCACTATGATGACGACTGTTGATTGGCATGACGACTTACCTCCCCACTGCCCACTCCCGACACATCGAACCCCCCTTGACGCTTATTTCCTACGGTAGACCCCTTACTGTATCTAGGGGAGGATTTTTCACGGCCCGCTGACCCCGGGTGGGGGGTGTCGCGCCGTATGGCGACTACTTGCCTCAAAAATGTGAAGTGTGAACACTGAATTTCGGCCACGTGGTCTTAGCTCCGCGCGGAAAATCGTCCCCAATGGATCCACGGCTCTCTTTCCTGTTCAGTTTCGTGTGCGGCAGCGCCGCCTGGATGCTCGGCGGTACACCAATCGTTGGCGTTAGAAATCATCACCGCACGGCCGCCACGGCCATGAGTGTGGTGGCCATGCCGGTCGAGTTGCCTTCAGCTCCAGTGCCTGCGTCTAGCCTGGCCAAGTGGGAAGTGCACAAGTTCGGCGGCGCCTCGCTCAACACCGCCGCGCTCTACAAGGAGTGCAGCGATCTGCTCGTGGCCGAGTCGAAGCGGGCGCGCGAGGTCAGCGGCTCGTACGCTCCCACGATGGCGATCGTCTCGGCCAAGGGTGGAGTGACCGACCGGCTGATCAAGGTCGTGCAGGCTTCGAAGACCAGCATGAGCGAGGCGAGCGAGACGCTGCGCGCGGTCGCGCAGGATCAGATCGATATCGTCAGGCAAATTACGACGCCCGAGCGCGCGGCCCAGGTGGAGGCACGGATCGAGGCCGACATGGATGACATTATCAACGTGGTGCGCGCGGTCGGGCTGCTCAAGACGATCCCGCCCGCCACGATGGAGCTCGTCACCGGCTACGGCGAAGTGTGGTCCGCGATGACGATGCACGCGTACCTCGACACGCTTGACGTGCCGAGCGCATGGCTCGACGCGCGCGAGGTGCTCGTGGTCGAGCAGACGAGCTTCGGCCTTGGCGACAAGGGCTCGGCCAACGTGGTGGGCGTCGACCCGCTCTGGGAGATCACGGCCGAGCGCGTGGGCGAGTGGTTCAAGGCGCCCGGGCGCGCCGATCTGCTCTCGGCCGACTGCGCCAAGACGGCGCCGATCGTGGTCGTGACTGGCTTCGTGGCGGCGACGCTCGAGGGCACACCGACGACGCTCAAGCGCTCCGGCTCTGACTTCTCGGCGACCATCTTCGCGCGCCTCATGGGCGCCTCCAAGATCACCATGTGGAAGAACGTCGACGGCGTGTACACGGCGGACCCGCGCCGCGTGCCCGAGGCTTTTCCGATCAAATCTCTCAAGTACGATGAGGCGATCGAGCTCGCCTATTTTGGGGCGCAGGTGCTGCACCCGTCGGCGATGCTCCCGTGCATCCAGGGTAAG
>PJAB01001143.1:0-16866 GCA_002887195.1 Chrysochromulina parva
GCGGCTTGCGATGCCCCACCAATAGGACAAAGCCGCAGTGCGGAGCGGGAAAAGGGGGGGTCGCTACTACGCACCTGCTCAACTGAGCTGTCGAACTGCTCATCCTTGGACCTCTCTGATTCAGAGTAAGGTCCATACAATCTGTCCATCATACTCAAAAGGAAGCCAACCGGGTCCTCGACAGAGCAGAGAAGGTCCTCAGTGGAGTCACTGCCACGATTGCTGCCATCACCTACAAGGCTATCCGTGCCGAAGCACAACCCTCTCAGATCAGGCAGCTTTCCATTGTCAGCTGACAGATCACACGAGTCAAAGCGTGGGTGTCCTTCAAGACGACGCAGGTCATCCAAACTGAAGACCTCATCGACCTCGAGCGCGGCCACGACTTGATCGGCACAGCGTGGAAGCTCTGCAACCTGGTGCAGGTGCAGCCACTCGCGCTGGAGCGAGCCATTGAAAGACATCTTGTCCAGGATGATGCCGGGCGGTGCGAGCGCCAGCATGAGCACCAGCACCGCCCCACCAGGAGCTGATAACGACGACAAAATGGCGACGGCGACGGTGAAGCGCAAGGCCACCGACGCCACGAAAAACGTACCGATAAAACCGAATACCGGTAAAAAGACACCGGGGGGAGCCGGGACACACACCGGTACCGGTACGACCTTGTGTGTGAATTTAAAACAGGTCCACATAGTACAGCGGCGCTCATGTGCAAGGGAGTGTTTGAACGTTAAAGGAAGGGTCCGATTTCCGAAACGAACGCGACGTCGTTCCTGCAGGGATTCGGGCCGGCCCGAATCCGCAGAATTTTTTTTTAATTTTTTTAGAAACGTGGTACCCTGCAACGAGACGCGCAGACGCCGAGGTCGTGTGTTTTTAGAGTTTTTGAGTTTTTTTAGTTTTTTGGGGGAGGTAGAAAAACACCGCCAGTTTTTTCGTGTGTTTTCCATGGGAGTTGGTTTCGGGCAGGGGAGTGTTCCTTTAACACGACAGACGCGACAACCGGTGCTACGGCACTGTGGTGTTGCAGCTTGTTGGTTTTGGTACTTTTGGAATGTTGTGAAGTCTGTGTGATCCGTGTGCCCGCTTGACGCTTGTGCCCTATTGCTTACACTATGTCTCGAATGTCATGTCTCATGACACGAGTTTCGCTCAAACAAGTTTCCCTATAGCCAGGATTGCCTACCGGTACCCTCCGACGCCCATTTCCATTTTCCAAGCAACCAAGCTTGCCCGCTCCGCTGCCCCTCCACCCCCGCGCTGATGAGATTGAGAAGGCGATGAGAAGAGAAGAGGGTCAAGGGGGGTTGTTCTGAGACTGCATCACTTCCCATCTCGACGTGAGGCGCCTCCCTCCACTCAAACGGCGGAGCAGCTTGGAGAAACGCGCGAACACGTCGGCCTTTCTCACAACGGCCTCCGCCGCCGCCGCGTCGGCGCCAAGCCCATCCGTGTCGGGCGCAATCCACATGCCAGTGAGCTCACCGCCCTGCGCGCGGTAGAGCACCACGAGGGCCTGCGTGCGTGGCGGGTTGCAGCCGAGAGAGCCGTCGAGGGGACCACGCGGCGTGACGAGGGAGACGTGCTCCTCAAATGCAAGGCAATACGAGTTGCCGTCGCCCTGATCCTCTTGATCGTCCTCGTCGTCCTCGTCGTCCTCGTCCTCGTCCTCGTCCTCGTCCTCGTCGCCGTCGCTCGCCTCTTCAAACACAAAGCGCTTCATGACACGCCCGAGCAACCCTGCACCCGACTCTCGGAAGACCGTACCATACCGCTTGCGCAGGGCCTCAAAATCCTTGAGCACCACCTGCCGAGCGTCGTCACGTGCGCCTCAGAAGCACTCGCATGCACTCAAAAGGCACTCAGAGGCTCTCAGAACTACCTGCCCGTCGAGCGTCCTCACGAGCGCCTCTTCACCGAAGCACGCAAGGAATTTTCGAATCTTTCGCTCGAGAGCCGGCACGCGCAGGTCGTTGCCGTAGGGGTCGAGCTGCGGCAGGTTGGAGACGGGCATATTGTACACGCGCATCGCGCGCTCGAGCAGCGTCGCGGCGCTCGCATTCAGGTCGTCGTTCTCCTCGTCGTCACTCGCCTCGCGAGCCCGTGCGAGCGCCGCGCTCGCCGCCTCGGCGCCGGCGCGTGCCTCGCTCACGGAGAGTGCGCCGCCGTACGAGCCACTACCGCTGCTGCTTCCGCCTCCTCCACGCTTGATCTTCGAGCTACGGTCGTACGCACGCGACGGCGCGTGCTCCTTGCCCGATGCCAACTGCTCTTCGGCCACATCCGCCGCAATCGAGTCGACGGCGGCGGCCCGGTCAGCTGATGCCACGTTCACATTCTGCATCCAAACGTTGCCGCGCTTCATATCCTTGCCATTCATATAGGCCTCGTACTGGATGTCCTCCTGGCTGCGTGCCGCCAGCCGCGCAGCTTCGCGGGCCTCTTCTGCAGCGGAGACGACTTCCTTAGCCTCTTCGGTCGCTGCTTTGGCCTTCTCGGGCAGGGCTTCGCCCGGGCGGACCGTGACGAGGTTGCCCTGCGCATCTCGCACGAAAAGTGCCTTGCCGGTCTCGTTGCGCGCCACGGCAGGCGCGTCGTAGAGCGAGCGCTTCATTTGTTCTCTCTTCACGAAATGTTTCTTCGTGGACTCTTCGTTCTGTGAACGCGTACCACATCCATTTTCAGCAATCAGATTGAATGCGTACCGCGCGAGCGCCCACGGCGGCGCATCTTTGAAAAAAGATACCTGGAAGAATCCGCAGATGGGCGCACAGCTCCCTGCCTCGCCGCACGACGTCGCGGCGTGGCGCCGCCGCGCAATTCGCCAGCCATGACGCCCGCCGCTCTCATGTCCGCCGCGCTGCTCGCATACACGCCACCAGCGCCCATGGCACCTGCAACCGTGCGGCGTTCGATGCCGGCATTGATGAATGCCAACGCTGATATCCTCCAGACGCTGAGGCAGCTCGAGGAGGATGTTGCCGCAGCCGCAGCCAGCGAAAAAGAGGAGCGGCTGCGCGCCGATAAAGCACGCACGGTGCAGCAGACGAAGGTCAGCGCCTTTGGTGCGCGACTCGACGACGATGTCGCCGGTGACAACCTGCCGGTTGGCCAACAGAACAGGAGGATGGAGGAATATGAGAAGATGTTCGATCGGGGTAACGAGCTGATGCTGCGCGGCGAGTATAAGGCGGCGGTCAAGGCATTCACGCAGGCCACGGTCAATGCGCCAGGCGGGATGGCCGGGCGAAAGGGCGGCCAGTACGCCATCTACCTCGCGCAGGCATTGCAGGCAGCGGACCGGAAGCCAGAGGCAGTGAAGCTGCTGAAGAAGTGTGAGGCGCACCCGGACGGGGACGTGCGGAAGATCGCTGATTCGGTGCTGTACGTCATGCAGGCACCCGAGCTCAAGCTCGGCGCCGAAAACTTCGTCACCATCCCCTCGCTGCAGGAGGTGGATAGTTGGGGCGCGCGACGCACGCTGCAAAAGAAGGAGGATCCGCCACCAGAGAAGTACTCACTCGAGTGGTACGTGCTCGAGGCGGAGAAGAAGAAGCAGTCGCGGCGCGCGGAGGAGCAGGATACCTCGGCCACCGTGCCCGCTCTCATCGCGGGCGGCGCCCTCGTCTGCGTCGCGCTGGCAGCCTCGCTCAGCGGCTGAGAGCCGTGAGTCCGCAGTGAAGTTATCTAGCGGTATCATCTCGGCTCTTAGCGCGCACAATACCTGTAAAGCGTAGATATTCATGAGGGCGTTCTTCTAGCGTACATCGGCTCGCGCACGCACACGAACACTGCGGTTAACACTGTGCGGCCCGGGGGTGCGAGGCGCCCCCCCGGTGTTCCCCCGGTGCACCCGGGGACCTTCAACTGGAACACGTGAGCTGCAATATAGGGAATGTACACTGCTGTCACACTCTCCGAAACATTTAGATATGAATGCTCGATAAGAATGCTTCGTCGCCCCCCATCGTCAGAACTCCTCATGATGCCATGTGGCAGCCAGGCGACGCCTCTCTCTCGCTCTGGGGGGCGTGTGCCCTCCCACATCTCACCTCGACGGCGCTCTCTCGGCCATCGCGCGTCAGATGAGGCCCTCAGCGCCGACGCCACCATTGTGGCGGCGACGCGCAGGCGACAAGACCCGCATCCCGTTGTGCACAGGGTTGCCGTCGAGTGCGTGCGCAGAGACAAAGCGCGCGTCCCAGCCCGTTGAGGGGCGGCGCGAGCGCGTCGACGCGGGCGGATTCTGGTAGACGGTCCAGCGCTCGCGCGTGTGATCGAACGTGCCGGGCGCCTTGGCCACCCAGAATGGGTGCGCCTCCAGATTCACATTCAGTTTGTCAAAGCGTCCATACTGCGACCATGCAGGCTGGAAGGGAGTATTCAAAGACGAGCGAGCGTTCCAGAGCATCCGGCGGCTGTGCAACGACTCGTTATCAAGCTCGGACATGTACGAGGTGACGCTCACCGCGGTGCCGAGGCGCTGCCCCGTCTCTGGGTCGATGGACAGGAATGAGCCTCCCCACTCGCTGCGGGGAGACGTCTCCGCACGTGAGGCTGGACGTGAAGTTGGACTCCGCGTCGAGGCGCGAGACACTGAGCTGCGCGGGGGCGAGAGCGCCTGCTGCTTATACTGCGGGCTAAAGGGCTTCATGGCGAAACAACTCCGATGGCCCAAAGTTCGTTCTATTTTAGGCACATGATTCACAATACATGTAATGGAAACAGGAACCCTCCTTTCTAAGTCGGTTTGCACGAAACCATCTCGCGTCGGTTCCGCGGCGCGTGCGGGTGTTTTCCGTGAAAGAATCTTCGCAATGGCGACCTTTTTTGTCAGTCTCGTCAGCCTTTGTGCGACGGCGGCTACGATCCGGCCGTACCCGACGGGTGCGTACGATGCGGTGGCCGCTCGCGCCTTTTTTGCCCGCCAGCCCCTGCGCGTGGCGTCGCGCGCTGTCGAGATTAGCTTGCGCGGCGCCAGTTTCGGCATCGCGCTCCTCGGCGACAAGCTGTCGGGCGAGAGCTTCGAGGGTGGAGACCGCGCCCTCGAACGTGGCCGGCAACTCACCAAGCTACTCACAGATCTTGGCCCGGCGTTCATCAAGCTCGGGCAGTCGGCCAGCGTGCGCGCCGACCTGCTCCCACCGCCGTTTGTGATCGCGCTCACGTCGCTGCAGGAGGACGTGCCCCCCTTCTCGTCCGTCGAGGCGCTTCAGATCCTGGAGCAGGAGCTGGGTGCGGAGGCTCGGAGGCTCACAGGGCTCAGCCGCGAGCCCATCGCCGCCGCGTCCCTTGGCCAGGTGTACCGCGCCACATACGAGGGCGCTCCCGTCGCCGTCAAGGTGCAGCGGCCAGCCATCGAAGAGCGAGTTGCACTCGATATGCATCTGGTGCGCGAGTACGTGGCGCCGCTGGCTCGGCTGCTCGGCGCGCCCGGCGACCTGCAGGGCATCGCGGACGCGTGGGGAGCTGGGCTGGTCGATGAGCTCGACTACAGCAAGGAAGCGAGCAACGCGATGCGGTTCAATGAGGACGTGGCGCGTGGGCCACTCGCGGGCAGCGTCTTCGCACCAAATGTGATCGGGTCGGTCTCGACGCGGCGCGTGCTCACCACCGAATGGGTTGAGGGCGAGCGGCTGGACCGCGTCGCCTCGGGGGCCCGCGATTCAACTCGAATGGTGAGCTTGGCCATGGCCAGTTACATGACGATGATGTTGGATCACGGCACCTTGCACTGCGACCCGCACCCGGGCAATCTGCTGCGCACGCCCGACGGCCGTCTGTGCATCCTGGACTGGGGGCTGACTACGGCGCTTGATGATGACCTGCAGTACACGCTCATCGAGCATGTGGCACACCTCACCTCGCGTGAGTATGACAAAGTTCCGAACGATCTGGTGCGCCTCGGCTTCGTGCCCGAGGGCGGCGAGGCGGCGGTTGAGGAGGCGGGCGTGGTGGACCTGCTCACGCGCGCGTACTCGAAGCGCTCCGAGGGCGGCGGCTTTGCCAATTTCGACGTGCCCGGGCTGCTAGCTGAGGTACAGCAGCTCTCGGCAGACGCAGGCAGTGCGATCTTCCAAATCCCCCCGTATTTCGCTTACATCGCCAAGGCCTTCGCCACCCTCGAGGGCATCGGCCTCAAGGCGGACGCGCGCTACTCGATCATCAACGAGACCCTGCCATACATCTCACAGCGCATCCTGAATGACCCGTCCCCACGGACTGCGGGCGCTCTGGCCACCTTTGTCTTTGGAGCGTCCAAGGACGACCCGGCGCGCGTCCTTGATGCCGACCGTGTGAGATCACTCTTGGATGGGGCCAAGAGGTATGACGTCACAGCGGCAACCGTGAGCTCGGGCGCCGAGATTGAGCCGGGCACCGAGAGTTTACCTGCAGAGGTGGCGGCGGCCGAGCGTGCAGCGGACGCGCTCCTCGCTGTGCTCAAGGAGGATACTCCCGCCTCCCGCCTGATCACCGAGCAGCTCATCCTCGTCCTCGGCGCCGCCAGTCGCGACGCTTGGGCAGGGCTACGTGCGCAGAGTGGCGCGATGCCCGCCGTCGCCGGCCAGCGCTCGCGCCTCGGCGCTCTGGTCGACCCTCTTGGTATCTTCCGTGGTTCTGCGCTCGTCACCAACGACGCGCGGGACAAGGCCGCGCTCGAGGCGGCGCGGCGGCTCGCGGCATTGGCGCCCGAGCTACTGGGTGCCGTTGCGGATGAGGGCGGCGGTGCGAGCGGCGTGACGCCGCCGGATCAGCAGCTGCTCGCGACGGCGCTCTTGCGGAAGGCGTGGCAGCGGCGCGAGGACCTGCAGCAGGTGTTCTTAAGGCTTGCGCTCGAGGCGACCGATCAGACGGTGGCGCGGCTGATGGCTGGCAGGGCGAGATGGTGAGCCAGACGCAGGTCGCCAGACTGACTTTTCGTTTGTGGGCCGCAGACTGAGTGCACACTACACCGAATATAACACCGAATACGAATGACGTACACCGCTACCCCGCTACGTTCCCTTCCGCCGCGCAACGTGTGCGCCCTCGAACGCGAAATTAACTGGAAAACTGTCAGGCCTTTGTCAGGTCTGTTCGGCGAGAAAAACGAAATGGCTCGCGATCTGTGCGTTCAAGCCCAAGCTAATACGTGCACACTTGCACTAGGCCGCAAGGCCCAGACACCGTGTCTTAAAACCGGGTGCATATGTTCGCGCGTGCGTGAGAGAGAGACGGCGCTCGGCGCGGCTGAGCTCACGAGAACCGATTTCGCCTCGTTAGCGCGTGAAGCTCCCGTCGGCTGTCTGTCCAACAGACCCCGACGGGCATGCACACCGTCGCAAGCTCACCAGCCTAATATTCAGGCTCCGTTTCACCGCCATCAAACTCCTCCTCTGTCTCGTCGTGCAGCTCATCGTCCATCTCCTCCTCGTCGCCCTCCTCGTCCTGCACAGCGCATAGAGGCAGGACGTGGGTGCATGGGCACGTGGGTGCGATAGGGCACCGCTTGAATGGGTTCGGCCCAACGAGGGGCAGGCGTGGTGGTGCGCTCACCTCATCGTCCGGTTCCTCCTCATCGTCAGCAACAGTGGCATCGTCTGTATGCGCCGCTGGATGGGAGCGTCCTTCCCGGCCGACGATTGGAAGATCCGAATCCTGGTTGCGCATCAGCAGCAACTGCGAGCACAAGTGTCCGCGGGGGTGGGCGATCCGCACGGAGAGGCAGCATGGGTTTGTGGTTGCCTCACCTTCTGCTCGTAGGCCATCTCGCGGGCGACAAGCTGTGCATCTTCGTCGTGCAGATGCAACTGCGGTCCACCGAACCAAAGTCCGCCAAACCAAATTGAGTCCGTGGCGCTCGGAAGCGACGGCGGAGGCAAGACCATGCCTGCTGAAAATGACATCGTCAAAGTCGATTCGTTTCACACACCAAGAGCCGTGATCAATTCAAGACACCAACACCGGACCGGCGTACCCACTAATCGGGGACCCCATGAACTAAGTGTGAAATTCTTTACTTGAGCAGGGGCCGGAGAACGAGTCGTGGTGTGGTGTCGCAGGGGGACCGCGACGAAAGTGTCCAACTGAGACGTCAAGTCAACTCGACTAGACTTGACTTGACTTGACTTAACTTAACTTAACTTGACTTGACTTGACTTGACTTGACTTGACTTGACTTGACTCCACAGCCGCTCGTGCCCCAGGAGAGCTGACGGAGTTGCTGACGGCCCACCCGCCAATCGAGCCGCGCCGCCATCGCAAGTATGAGCACTGTTGAGGCGCCGCAATTCCACTGGGTGGGATATCAACTGTTGGATAGGTATAGGCTTTTCCAACCCTTTGCATCATGGGACGGATATGCATATCCGCGGGAGCAGGAGCTTCGCCGCGACCAGCTCAGCCGGGAAGCTGCCTTGGTTCTTGTAGCAAAGACTCCTGATCACGAGAAGAGCCGTATGGTATTGGACCTTTTGCGCCCCAGCACCTTCATCCAGCCAGATTCAAGCAGATTCTGCACGAAGAATGCGAGCTCTCGAGTGCTGGCAAGATTGGAAGAGCTCGAGCAGCACCTCGCATTGTCGCTGCTGACCAGTGACGAGGTGTCCACTCTTGAAGCAGTTGACGCGTACGATTTCCAGTCATGGGATATTGAAAGCGCGGAGAGGCGCATGCTCATTGAAGCGCACTGGCGTGTTGGATGCAAATTATCCCAGCTTGAGCACTCGCTCAGCAGGAGGCCCATTGCACAACGGCTGTCAGTGCTCCTCGGCGAAGAGGAATGGGATGATGACGTTTGGCACTTTGTGCTCGGAATGCTAGGAACCTTAGGCCGGGTCCTCGCCATCGAGCTCCTACTCGCCACGGGAGCGTCTGCGACCATCAGCGACGAGTGGGGGATGACGCCGCTGCACTTGGTAGCTTGCGGCGGCGACGGCGAACAGCCGTGTCCCGTGTGCTGGTACGATCTCAAACCCTATTTCGGCGCGGGCATTCATAACCCTGAATTCCCGCGCGATGCGCGCCTATGCGTGCGGCTAGCGACGTCACTCGTCAGTTGCCGCGCAGACCCCGAGGCCCGGGACTCTTATGGCACGACCCCCCTGCAATGGGCAGCCTCAGTGGGCTGCCTAGAAGGCATCGAGGCGATGCTTGCATGTGGAGCCGATCCGTTTGCAACCAACCCATTGGACGGCTTGGACACGATTGGCTATGCCGCTGCACTTGGCATCGATCTCCAGCGCCTCATGCCAGTCGCCGGCGGGTGCGCATTTGAGCGCAAGGCCCTTGAGATGCAAGAACTTGAGCTTCCGACGTGGCCACGGAGTCTCCGCGATGAAGACTTCGACAAGATGTTCCCAAGCGCCGACAAAGACACGATTGCAGCGGACGGCATCCGCGGACTACAGATGGTGCATGCACGATGGGTTGAGGCACCAGCTCGCGAGGCCGCAGCATTCGCCACTCACTATGCAGTGCGCTGGTGCGACAGGGCGCTCGGCGCCTCTGGAGATGTGCGCTACTACCTACCTGGCCCGGCGCGTATGGCAGTGGCCGCACAGGCCATGCGTTCGTGGGAAGCATCCGAGCTCTGCCTCTGGCCCCCCATCACGATCGCCCGCATACAGAACGCTTGGTATGACTAGGGAGATGTTGACCGCCGCCGCGCCGCCGCCGCGCCGCCGTCGCGCGCACGCGCGCGCCGCCGCCGCCGAAGCCCGCAACCCGCATGGATTTGCCCGAAGTCTTAGAGCCACTCTCTGGAACCCGTACGCTGGAACCCATACGCTCCGATTCGATCGAGAAACCCTTTAGTGCCTGACTGAGTGTGTGAAGCGCGTCGCACGCTCATGCATGTGTTTTGTAAATATCGATTCCGTTCGATCGGTAATCATTTAGCCGACCGCGGTTATTACACGCGACGAACTCTCCGCTCGGGCTGGCCCCGTGGCCCCGGTCGTGCGCCCGGCCTCGGGCTCGGCTCTCGGAGAGGCGATAAGGACGAGACCATGGCATTCGACCATGGTTCATGCGCGGGCCCAGGTCACGTGCGTCACGCCGTCGCGGACAAAACTTTTCGTCGGCCAAGGCAGCAGCCCTTCGCCTCCGCCGGCGCCAGCGTGGCCCAACTTACTCGTTCGTGCAGCCATCGTCCCCCTCGTGTGGGCAGCACTGCCACCCGTGCCCGTCACGGCGCCACCGGAAGCCGCGATGCCATCGCTGCTTCGGTTCGCGGCCGCGGCTAAAGCGAGGCGCTCCTTCAGGCTGAACGCTGCCTTGAGCTTTCGAGTCCACTTGCTCCGCGTGCAGACAGTCACCTTGGCAGGGTCAGCACCATGGGCACGCACGCACTCGTCGCGTGCCGCAAGCCAGCCGTCGATGTTGACGGAGCGCCCATCGGCGCGCGCACGGCTGGCGACGCCTGGCTGCACGCCTGTCTGCTCGTCCAGAGTCGTCGTTAGAGGCGGCGCTGTCGGCACATGCCACTGGGCAGCGAGCGGCTGGGTTGCGTACGACTTCGCCAGTGGGCTGATCTGCCAGCGTGGGTCGTTGATGCGCTCGGGTGCACACAGCGTGCGCCGGCATGCCGCGTCCTGCTTGCAGTGCACATACTCATCCCAGGTCGCTCGGAACGCGGGGAGCGCGGCGGTTTCAAACGGCCCCGAGTAGGCGACCAGCGTATTCGAGTAAGGCACGTGGCGCATCGGCAACATCGGGCGGTGTGCCGGGCCAATCTTGACGCCACACGAGAAGATGGCCTGATGACGGAGGCAATCAATGACCATCAGCGGCAATCAGCGGCAATCAGTGCCAAATCAGTGGCCATTAGCCTACCGCCCAATTGGAGAAGCCCGAGGCACCCATCAGCAGCACATCCGCACGGCTCATGAGGATAAGGGCGTCGATGGTCGCAGACGGGCTCGAGTCGAGATGTAACTCCGCGTGCGGCGCGACCGCACGCAGCGCGGCCGTGTCGTTCGCCTGCCAGCCCTTCGCTTCTGAGAAGAGGTGTACCCGTACCTGTGAACAGGATATTGGCGTCGTGATGAGCACGTGCCTGCGACGCGCAGATGACGAGGTGTATTCGTACCGCCGGGCGCGCGAGAGGCACTCCGAGGACACTGCAAACGCCACGGAGCACTTCGAGCATGGCAGTCGTCTCCACCCAGCGCGACGAGGGACGCGAGTACTTGTCGAGGTACGTGACGTCGCCGCGGCGCACATGGATCGCGATCGTGACCGTCTTCGCGTCCGCCACACCGCCCGCGCCCACATTTGAGCGGCTGTTGCTGGCTGCTCGCCGCTCGCGAGCACGCGTGGCGCGCCAGAAGCGCTCACGCAGCCACAGGGCCGCGTAGCGTGACTCGGGTGTGATCGTGCAGTTGACGCAGAGTGTCTTGTTCTCGTCCACGAAAGCAAAGCGCCCCTTGCGCACGTGTGTGAGTGAGTCGGCAGGTGCTTGCAATAGCTTCGCCGTCACCTGAGCGGCCGAGCCAGTGCGCTGCACGGTGCCAATAGTGATCGGCCGTCCGCCAATGACGAGCTGCGCCTGCAGGCTCACACCGAGCTCCGGCGCCGCGAGCGGCTCCACGAGGCCGCGCTCGTCGCCCATGAGAAAGTCATCAAAATGGTAGCCCATTCCGTGGGCTGACATGAAGGGCTGGTGAAGCAGCGAGAGCCCATGCGCACCCGCGAGGGCCACGCCGCCAAGATAGGTGTGGACTGCGTGCGCAAAGCCAGCGAAGTAGTCGATGTCCTTGAGCAGCCACCGGTTTGGGAGTGGCGGAGGCGGCGGCACGCTCATGCCCAGGGGCAAGGCATGAGGGGCACGGCCGACCCAAAAATGGATCGAGAGCTGTGAAGGCCAAAGTTCACAGCCTATGTTTATACCTCGCCGACCACGACACCGGACCGGCGTACATTCCCGTAAAGTGCTATGGCTTAACGCGTAACGCTTAGCCCCGCCCGGTCGCCTTAAGCGCGTCCTTGATAAGGCGCATCTTCATCTCGGTGATCTCTGAGAGACGCCGACCGGAGTGTGAACCGAATACGTTGGCAACCGACACATGCAAGAACGCAGAAGACAGGACCGACACTCAGCTTCCACTGTACATAACTACACTACTCTGCAAGAGTGTTCAACACGCGTTTCCGTATCACACGAATCCGCATTGTTGCCCCATCCGCCACGTGCGCTGCACGAGTGTCAATGACCGCGTGCACACTTGCGTGGAGGGGGGCGTCGGTGGAGATTCAAGTGGAGATTCAAGGACCAGTGTCAAGGAGCTTCCACCAACCGGCGGGATGCAGGCGCGTGCGCCTGCTGCGCACGGGGGCTGCTCACACCTTGGTGCCACGTCCGCTGGCACTGCGGCCGCTGCTGGCCGTCGCCCAACGGGAGTGACGCTTGCGGCCGCTCTGCCGGCGGCCCAAACGGCCGTTACTGTTCCGTTCTCCGTCTATTCAAATGCCGACGCCAGCAGTGCGACGTGTGGCGACGCTGGCGCCGCCGTTGAGCGCGCGCTGGTGCGCGAGGGCGAGCAGCGACTGGAGCTCGCGCTGGATGTGCTGCTGCGTCTCCGTCAGTGTGCGGAGCTGCTCTGCCTGCGACTCGAGGATATCGGCGTATTTTCGCTTGAGAGCGTCATTCTGCCGATAATCCGAAGGGTCGTTGAGCTGCGGCGGCGGCGGGGGCGGCATGAGAGCGCTGCCCGTGGCGCGCCCGAGCTTGGTGACGCTCTTCATCGGGTCCGTCACGATGCACAGCCCACCCTCATTCAGCTGCAGCTCGACATCCTGAGGCGCCACTTGGATGCGGAAGCGCTGTTTGTCGCGGTGCGAAGAGAGGGACGTGATCCGTAGCTTGAACGTGGCGGCGCCCTGCAGAGCGACCACGTCGGTCTCGCCCACGAGGAGCGGCTCCGAGGTGGACGTCTGCTTCACGGGCAGCCCGTTCTCGTACAGCAGCGAGGCGCGCAGCGGCAACGAGCAGTCGAGAATCGGCTGGTCGAGGTGGTCATGGACGCCGACCTTGAGCGTAAACGGGCGAAGGTTGGAGACGACGAGCTCCTCCTCCTGCTCGCCCGTCTCCTTGGTGCGCATCTCCACTTTGTGGACGCGGTGCTCGAGGATCTTGAGCCGCCGCCCGGTCGGCACCACCGCCATGCTATGGCTGCTCAACAACGATGCGGACACCAGCGGGCCGGTGCTGCTGCTCATCTGCGCCGCGGATGCGCTCGACGGGTCGATGCCAAGGACTGTGCGGAGAACATTTGGAGCACCGGTGAGCAGCAGGCACGCGCAGCGAGGTGGCTATTTGAGAGCTGGGCTTTCACCGCCAACAAAGTCAATGTCGAGGATGCTGCCCGACTGCGACCGGGTGAGCCGCACATCCAAGTTTGGGTGGCCCATAGGGCGTTGCCCCTCCTGCGGCGGGCGGCGGGGCACGCGTGTGAGCGCGTGCGGCGAGCGTCGGGGATGTCGAGCGTGACGGGGGGCGGGCGGCGGCGAAACACTCACGCGAACCATGTCGGTGCCCGACAGACACTCCACAAACACAGAAGACCTCAGAAGGGAGTCCGTCCAGATCGAGATGCGATTCAGATGCGGTAGCCTGCAACAAGGGTCTTTGTGCCGTCGTTAACAGTGTGTGGACGATGGCAGTGTGTGGAGAACACTGACAGTCAGTGAAGCCTACATAGTATCGAATACTTGCTCTCGACGTCTCGAGGCACGAGGCTAGGTGGCTAGTAGTGGAGGTGTAGAGACGTGAGAGTCGACGGAGTCTACACGGAGATGATGAGCTTGAACTTGAACTTGAACTTGAACACTGACAGTCAATTTTAGTCCCCAAGTATAGAAGTATATTACATTGTAGTCTTCAGTGAACTAGAAACAAGTGAAGAAAGAAACGACAGACGAAACCTTTTCCAAATGCGAAATGGAAATGCGAGGTGAGGCGGTGTCGGGTGCGTTCCATACAGATGTAGTTCAAAAGTTCAACTAGTAATGGACGGGTGCGGAGCCGTCCTTAGAGACGGTGTGGTGTAGAGCTCGGGAGGACCGCGACGGAACTGACTGTCAGCTGTCGAAGTCGAAAAACGGTTCGCTCGATTTCGAAACGGTTTCGATCTCCCGACCATCCGTTATTGTTGCATGATGTCTCGCAACCCAACTTTCACGGTCGATAGAGCACGTTGAGCAGGGACTCGCCGTCACGCGCTGAACCGACGTCTCCGGTTGCCCTGAGCTCCACCTCGTAATCGTGCGCTGGCCGAGCCTTGAAATGGGGTTGCTAGATTGCTGCTGTGCGCCGTGGAGGCAGGTCGCGCCAGCACCAGAAGATCAGGCTCCTACCAGCTCGACAGAAAGTAGGACGAGGGCAACAAGAAACTCAGAGCTTGTGGAGAATGGCATGATGCTAGTAGAGCTACTCTCGCCGGCTCAGCAGGAGGAGCTCGCTTCCGCTTTTCGGCAGTTTGATGTCGACGGCAGCGGCGCGATGTACGCCGCCCAACTGCCGCGTTCCCTCACCGGCCCCACTCGCCCGCATGCCCTCAAGCCCGCTTGGGTTGCCGTTCGTGTTTGTGTGCACAGTGACAGCAAAGAGATAACAGCGGTCCTTAGACAGCTGGGGATGTTTCCCAACCCGGAACAGGTGAGAGCAATCATGCAGGCGCTCGATGTCGACGGCAACGGGGTCATTGAATGGAGCGAATTCTCCGCGCTGATGGCCCATCGATGGTTGGGGGGGCAGGAGGTGCGCGCCCACCACTGCGGCACGAGCCCGTCGTCCCTGGGCGTGCTCCTTGCGCTGTCCCCGCTCCTTGCGCCCACATGTCGAGGCTCAGGCTCACTCACTGTGGCGCTTTGGCCGCGGCCACCGCCGCTGCCCCCCATGCACAGGGCCGCATGGACATTGAGCATGCGACGGCGATATTTACGACGTCCAGCGAAATGGTGGACGTGAACAAGCTGCGCTCGTTCTTGGGGGGGATGGGCGACAACCCACTGTCGGCCAAGGAGCTCTCTGACTTTGTGAAGCTTGCCGATCCCCATGGCAGGGGACGCGTGCCGCTCGCAGAGTTCCTAGCTCTTCCGTGCTGGGACCCACCCAACATGGACGAGCTGCGACAGATGAATAGCCGGCGCCAGGCCGAGTATGAGCGCCTAGCCGCCTCTGCGCTGGAGCAATAGTCAGGACCCCCCCCTTCCCTCCCCCCCGATCCGATCGGCGGGGGGAGGCGAGGGCTGCCGTTGAGCTCGCGGTGGAGATCGGGATAGTGTCCTACTCGCACGCAGCTTCGCCCTCCTGACGGCGGCGCCTGCCTCTTTGCTGCAGCTGCGGAGGAGCGGGAGGAGCAGTCGTTCAAGCCTCTCGCGCCCTGCGCGCGCGGGCTCGGCAGGGGCGAGAGCTTGCCTAACCACTGCACCTCCGCGGCAATACTACTCCACGCGCGCGCGCATTGAGTGTACACTGAGTGGTCGTACACAGTCTCGTTTATTACCCTCGTTTATTACCACGAGTCACTTGCAAGAGGCCCGCTTGGCGCGCTCCAGGACTCCAGCACTGCCCACAGGCCCCCGGCGGCCCCGCGCCCGCCGCGTCCCTCCGGCTCCGCCCTGGACCGCCTGGTCCGGCCGCTTGCGCTAAGAAAGTACACACTGGTCAGTGCGTCTAAAGGCTGTACACGCCGCCTACCCCTCGGCTCCAAAGGTGAATCCACCCGCGGGCGCTCCCGCTCCAAAGCTGAACGGCGGCCCGCCTGCGCCCGCAGGAGGTGCTAGAGAGCTGGGGGACCTTACAACGAAGCCGCCCAACGCTGGCTGAAAAGGAGCGGAGCCGCCTGAGTGGACACCAACTGATGCGGGCATTTCGGCCATGGCGCTACCATGAGGCGCCGCAAACGTGATGTCCGCTGCCATGGGCGAATCTATTGTCATCGACGCACCCTGACTAGACAACCGAGCTCTGCTTTCCTTGCGTGGTCGGTGCTCCTGCACTGGCGACTGTGTGCCGAGGCCGTCCGGAGACGGGAGTCCCATCTCCATAGCGCTCTCCTGGCCGGGATGGTCGGGCGGCAGCGGGTGCACGTCCTCGCCCTCGCCCTGCCAGTACTCGCCCGAGTCAAGCGCGACGGCTACGTCGCCGTCGTTGAAGAGCTTGTCCACAGTTCCAACGTACCACATGTAGTCATGGTCGGACCGGCGCTGCACGCGATCGCCGTAGCGCAGCACCGTGCCATTCGCCCCGGCCGCCTGCGTGACCGCACTCGCAGGCTTCGCTGCCGCCTGCCCCACGCGACTCATCGTGCGAACTCGCAAAACGCTCCCCGCGAGGACGGCCACTACAAACACGTTTCATTATGAATACACACAACACGTAAGCAGCACAGCTGTGAAGACAACGTTTCACGTTCACGTTGATTGCCATCTCGGCATTACAACCCTGCACACGAGCACCTCAGCAAGGTGTCGTTGCCCAGTCTTTGCCCCCCTCTTTCTCTCCCCCAATCCCCCCTCTCCTCTTCAAGGGTAGTCGACGGGGGTGTAACGGCGACGGGGGTGCTCTCGCGTCAGCGGGGCAACTTGATTACCATCGGTATTACGCGGTATTAGCGAGACTATGCACAACTATGCAGGGTGCCAATCGAGAGATCTCGGAACGTAGACCCCCGAACCGCGGAAATTCGGCTTGCATCGATTAACCGTAACCCACAAACAGCATTTCCAACTTTGTTCACGAAACATCCCGCGCACACATTCGCTTCCGGTGCGACCCAGCACCTTGGCTGCCGCCCCTCTTTCCGTCTCAATGGTGAGGACATACAACCGCAAGGGTGGCCATGGCGGTGACCGCAGCAAGGCTGGCCTGCCTGCCTG
>PJAB01001144.1:0-16857 GCA_002887195.1 Chrysochromulina parva
GTGGGCTCGCAGATCACCGGTTGCTCTAACCTTTACCCGCTTAACGCTTCCCAGAGCGTGTCTAAGATTCGGTTGCAGCTCTTCACTGTGTCCTGTTTCACTGTTAACAAGAAAGCCCAAAGAAATCGGCGTTCACAATGGCGCTCTGCCGTCTCTTCAATGAACGCTCCACTCTTCAGCGCTACCCTCGCACACCCTGCAGTCATCCTGGCAGTCCTTGATGGCAAATCGCTCACTCTGAAGGCGCAATGCACCAAGGGCGCGCCGCTTTCCGCAAAGCTCGGCATGCTCTCCGCAGGTCATGCGTGCTCTCCATCCTTCAAATCCGCGCCCGCCAATCCGTTTGCCCTCTTCGCGCGAAGCGGCGAGTGCTCGCTCGAGGCCAAGATAAGAACGGCTCTGGCCGTCGGCGCGTCCGTGCTCATCGTTGCCGACACGCTCACCACCTTGTATGCGCCATTACCAAATGACACGTCATCATCACTGCTGCTGGCGGACCCGTGCTCGGTGTACTGCGACGCGGGCCGAGGCATGGTCGACACTCGCGGAGTCGAGATGCCTGACGTGCTTAGCGGGCTCGTTGGCCAGTGCCCGCCGCCCGACACGTACAGCGGCAAACGGTGCTCGACCAATCTCTGCGCCTTCTCCTCCTTTCCCAACTCATCCTCGCCGATGCGCGAGGTCTGCTGTGTGCTCGAGCCGCACATGCCACCTGTCGCTGCCCCTGCCGCTACATTCTCGGTGCCAGTGCTTTCGATCTCCCTGGCGCTTGGGATGGTGCTTGAAAGAATGTGCTCCACGTCCACCTTCTCCGTTTCTGGCTTGCTGTCGCGCTGCTCGCTCCAAGTGACCATCGAAACTGACGTACCGCGGGGCGCTTGGGACGGCGCTTGGGATGGCTCGGCGCTGATCATATGGGCGATTGCCACGGGCACGGCTGCACTCGCCTCCTACCTTGCTGCATCCGAGCATAAGATGCAGGACCAAGAAATGCGAGCTGCTTTACGCGACAATAAGCGCTCTCCCGACCTTGCTGCTGACCTCGCCTCAGTCGCCGCCTCGACCATCGACACGACGACAGCCGTCGCCTTCTTGGTGATGGCGAGCTCTAGCCTGCTTACGCTCTACTTCCTCCTCCAAGTGGGGCTCGCCTCCGTACTCCTGTTCCTCATCAACCTTGCCTTCATCCTGGTGAGCGCCGCCGCCTCGGCCGAAGTCTTCCTGTTGCCCCTCCTCATGACGTTGTGTCCGAGCGACCTGCAAGAGGCCTCTATCCGCCTGTCACGAGCGGCAGTGACGAGTGCCGCCCCTGACGCGGCGTCGGCGTGTGCAGAGACTGCAGTACCAGCAGAGGCCACACGAACCGCGCCGCCCGCCGCCGAGGACAGCGAAGCGTTGCAGTTGCTTCCCTTGGTCAGCAGCCTCACTGCACTAGCCATCTCGATCAGTTGGTTTATCTACCGCAAGGAGCCTTGGATGTGGCTGGTGCAGGATGGGCTCTCGATGGCCGTGTGCATCCTGTTCGTGCGCACCATCCGACTGCCTTCGCTCAAGCTCGCCACCTTCTTCTTGTGCCTCATGTTCCTGTATGATATTTGCATGGTCTTCATCTCGCCGCTCGTCTTCCACAAGTCGGTTATGCTCGAGGTGGCCACCGCAGGCGCGTCCACTCGCTCCGTTGGCGAGCACGGCCAGTGCGTGCGCACCAGGGGCGAGAACATGCCCATGCTTATGGCCGTCCCTCGCATGTTCCCCTACACCTCAGTGTACGATGGCGTCTTCTCGCCGCCCCCACCGCTGTTGCCCCCCTTGGCGGCTGAGGAGGCCCTCGGTGTGGG
Source organism: Chrysochromulina parva (assembly GCA_002887195.1). NCBI lineage: Eukaryota > Haptophyta > Prymnesiales > Chrysochromulinaceae > Chrysochromulina > Chrysochromulina parva. The sequence continues at coordinate 1,839 of PJAB01001144.1, forward strand.
AAGCTGGCTTTGGCGCCTCTCGGGCGCGCCAGGCGATTATGGCATGATTGGTCTGGGCGACATCGTATTGCCTGCTCTCGCGATCGCGTACGGCCGTCGAGTCGACCTCGCCTCAGCTCCGAACGCGTGGTTTGGCTACTACACCTTTGCCGTGGTTGGCTACGCAGTGGGCCTTCTTGTGACTCTGGCCGCCAATGCCTACGGCTGGACTTTCAACGGTGTGCAAGGCCAGCCGGCGCTGCTTTACCTCGTTCCGGGCGTGATCGGTTTCCAACTGCTTCGGGCTGTGATCGCGTGCGAGCTCCAGGCAACTTGGGAGGGCCAGCAACTTCCCCAGCTCCCAGCCAACTTGAGCAGCCTCAGCTGCGATGGCTGTAATGCCAGCTTGCTGCTCGATGAGATGGCCCACTCCGACAGCGACCGCAACCTTGACTATTGCCGCGCGTGCTTTGCGAGGTTACCCGCCGAGAAGAGACGCGACCTTGTCGAGCGGCCAGTTCACGAGCGATGTGGGGTGGACCTTCCCACCGCCATCAAGTGCACGACCTCCACACACCGAGACTTTGCGGCGTCTGGCGGTCGCGAGCAGACGCTCTTATGAGCGATAGCGCGATGCACACACTCACTAGACTCACTTTAGAATCACTTCAAGTCTTCAACCGTACATCCGCGCGGGTCCGGCGAGCGGCGCGTGGTCGATCCGAAAGCGGATATCGTATCGCACGACGCATTTTCCGCGCAACGATCTATACGATGTTTCGCATAGGGTGGGGGTAGGGTAAAAGTGAGGGCATTTTGGCGTAAGATGGTAAAAGTGTGCAGGGTACAAGATTCGCGTAAAACGGTAAAAGTCCTCGTGCCTCCGTATCCAGGGTAAAAGCAGGGTAAAAGCCACTTTTACTGAAAGCACCAGTAAAATTCGCTTACACCGCCGAGCGTGAATGTAATTCATGAACAGGAGACTTCACCGGTCCTGTATTCCTGCATTGCGTGCCCGACCGAGACGCACTCCTTCGGACATGGAGCCTCCGTCCACTCAGCCGTTCGCCCACGCCAACGAGAGCGACGCCCAGAGCTCATGCTGGATGGCGTGCTACAAGTTGGTTATGCGTCCGTGCTGGAGCTGCGCAAGCTGAATGGAAAGCGCCGTGTGCCGCGGCTAAGCGTCCGTGCTAAGGATGCATCGCGGTGCAGTGCGGTGATCTTGCCGCTCGTGAAGCGCAGCGGGCGGTGGGTGGCAGACCGCAGCGTCGCACGCCCCATGGTTGTGGCGTTTCTGAGCCTCGGGCGGTGTGTAGTACGAAGCGAGGGCAGTGGCAATCGCGCCGGCAGCTTTACCATCGTAGCGCGGTAGCGGCCGATCAGGCCGCTGGCGGGCCTGCGCTGCGCACAATGAACCTGAGCGAGGACCTATTCGCCGCCGAAGCGATGAACGCGGTGGAGAAGGACCTGATGGAGATGAAAGTGACCGAACTCAAGGAGGAGCTCGCGTCACGTAACGAGCCAGTCTCGGGCAATAAGGCATGGCTGAGGCGACGGCTGCACACTGCGATCGTGCGCGAGCATCTGGAGGCCGCAAGTGAAGAGTGAGAGAAACTACAATCGGCGTCGAGGGCGGCGTTGAGCGCGGCGTACAGGGCGGTGTCAAGGGCGGCGTCGGCGGTGTCAAGGGCGGCGTCGAGGGCGGAGCTCAAGTCTCGATTCTCGGCAAATTTGTGGACAAACCAGCGGGCAAGTACTCGGGCGGCAACAAGCGCAAGCTCTGCTTCCGTGTCTCGTTGAGAGACCCGTAGCTTGTCCTGCTTATCGAGCGTTCGTCGGGCATGGACGCGGCGTCCATGCACTTCCTGTCTTCACCCGTTCACCGCCTCCGCCATTGCTTCGCCATCGCCTCCACCATCGCCGCCTCCGTCATCGCCTCTGCAGCCATCCCCACCGCCATCTCCACTGCCGTCACCACAACCATCGGCATCGCCTTCACCGCCTCAAACATCTCCTGCACCATTGCCTACGTCATCGTCGCCTGTGCCATCGCCTCTCCCGCCATCTTGACCACACCATCTCCACCGCCATCACTATAACCATCGCCATCGCCTTCACCGCCTGCGCCTTCTCCACCGCCATCACCGCCTCCGCGATCCCCTCGACCACCATCTCCATCATCCTCACCACCTCCTCTGCCATCGCCTCCGCCATCGCCGCCTCCGCCATCGCCGCCTCCGCCATTGCCGTCTCCTCCGCCATCAGAACCACCATCTCCACCGCCGTCACCAAAACTATCGCCATCACCTTCACCGCCTCCGACATCTGGTACACCATCGCCTCCGCCATCGTCACCTCTACCATCGCCTCCCCCACCATCTTGACCACCCTTTCCACCGCCCTTCCTATAGCCTTCGCCATCACCTTCACCGCCACTGCCTTCTCCACCGCCATCACCACCTCCGCGATCGCCTCGACCACCGTCTTCATCACCCTGGCATCAATGGCGGCATGAGTAACGTCCAGGGCGGCGTCGAAGGCCACGTCATCGTCATGGGCGGCATCAGGGGCAGCATTGAGGGCGGCATCAACGGCGGCATTGAGGTAAGCTGTGAATGCCACTCACGAACAGTCTCTCGGACATCCAAGGCCTATGACTGCCTCTCCCTGACTGCCTCTCTCTGAGTGTCTCTCTCAGACTGCCTTTCCCTGACTGCCTCTCTCGGAGTGCCTCTCTCGGAATGTCTCTCGCTGAGTGTCTCTCTCGGAGTGCCTCTCTCAGAGTGCCTCTCTCAGAGTGCCTCTCTCTGAGTGTCTCTCTCATCGGTCAACTACAGTGTAACTACCCCATCGCCCCGATGGGAAGTTTGCTGACGCGCTTGCCTCGACTCTCGCTTAACTCTGGCTTGCACAACTGCGGCTGATGCTCCAGTCAACTACACAGTCGGTACGTGCCGAAGAGACCTGCAATATTCCCATCGCCCCGATGGGGAAATCGCTGAAGTGCTTGCCTCGACTCTCGCTCGCAAATCTGCGGCTGTGCCGCTCCGGTCAGCTCAATCTCTCGTTAGAAGGCCGTGCACTGTGGCGGCGCTGCAACCTCCGCCCCGTAGTCCTCGCCGTCGTCCTCAACTTGGCCGTCTCCGCCCTCAGCCTCGCCGCCGCCGCCACACAGCCCGCCCTCGCCGCCGCCGCCCTCGGCATCGCCTTCGCCGCCACCTCCCATGCCCCCGTCGCCTGCGTCCTCACCCTCACCGCCGCCGCCCACACCCTCACTGCCACCGGCCTCGCCGCCGCCCTCACCCACACCGCGTGCGCGCCCTCACCCTCGCTGCCTCCGCCCTCGCCGTCACTGCCCTCGCCACCACCTGCACCGTCTCCTCCCTGAAGCTCACCGCCTCCACCCTTGCCGCCTCCGCCCTCACCCTCACCGCCACCGGCACCGCTCAACATCACAGGAGGCTACATCGACCAAGTGTGTGTGCATATCTTCAAAAGTTCCCATCGCCCTCATGTGAGACTCACGTTTGCTCGTTGCTTGCAGGACGGCGGTGTCTTTGTCGAGGATGGCACGGTGCACTAGGGAAAGCTGCTGTAGCTATGTGCGCGCTCACGCTCAAAGTTCCCATTGCCCTGATGGGAAAATGGCTGACGTGCTTGCCTCTCTCTAATTACCTCTCTCACAGACTGCCTTTCTCAGAGTGTCTCTCTAAGACTGCCTCTCTCCGAGTGCCTCTCTTGGAGTGCCTCTCTCTGATTGCCTCTCTCTGATTGCCTCTCTCGGAGTGCCTCTCAGAGTGTCTCTCTCCAGACTGTGCCTCTCTCCAAGTGTCTCTCTCTGATTGCCTCTCTCTGATTGCCTCTCTGAGTGTCTCTCTCTGAGTGCCTCCTCTGAGTGTCTCTCTCAGAATGCCTCTCTCCGAGCGCCTCTCTCGGAGTGCCTCTATCTGAGTGCTTCTCTCAAAATCTCTCTCTCTGAGTGCCTCTCTTCGAGCGCCTCTCTCCGAGTGCCTCTCTCTGAGTGCCTCTCTCAGACTGCCTCTCTCTGAGTGTCTCTCTCGGAGCGCCTCTCTCTGAGTGCCACTCTCTGAGTGCCTCTCTCAGAGTGTCTCAGAGTGTCTTTCTCAGACTGCCTCTCCGAGTGTCTCTCTCGGAGTACGTCTCTCGGAGCGCCTCTTTCTGAATGCCTCTCGGGAGTGTTCTTCTCTGAGTACCTCTCTCGGAGTGCCTCTCTGAGTGCCTCTTACAGAGTGCCTCTCTGAGTGCCTCTTTGAGTGCCTGAGTGTCTCTCTCTGAGTGCTTCTCATGACGCCACCCATCGCCGCAGATATCTCACCACCACCACCCTCTTCATCGCTTCAGCACCCGCCATCACCATTGCCTCCGCCATCACCGCCGCCGCCCTCACTGCCTCCGCCCTCGCCCTCCCCACCGCCGCCGCCGCCGCCCTCGCCGCCGCCGCCGCCGCCGCCTCCGCCCTCGCCCACGCCGCCTTCGCCGTCGCCGCCGCCGCCGCCATCGCCCTCGCTTCCGTCCTCACCCCCCCCGCCGCCGCATCCATCGCCATCGCCGCCTCCGCCCTCGCCGCCGCCGCCGCCGTCGCCCTCGCCACCTTTGCCCTCGCACTCGCCACTGCCGCCGCCCTCGCCGCCGCCGCCTCCGCCCTCGCCCCCGCTGCCCTCTCCCCCACCACCACCCTCTCCCTCGCCGCCGCCGCCTCCGCCCTCGCCGCCGCCGCACCCGCCCTCGCTGCCGCCGCCCTCGCCCCCGCCGCCCTCGCCGCCGCCGCCTCCGCCCTCTCCACCGCCGCCGCCCTCGCCACCTTTACCGCGCTTTCGCTGAGGGAACCTGACTTGACTTGACTTGACTCCCGCGCTTTGAAAAATTGTGTGATTGCGGTAAAACGGTAAAAGTGACTCACAGGATATGGGCGTATAGCAGTAAAAGTTGCCGCTTGGCGAGATTCTCGTAAGACGGTAAAAGCTTCGGACCCTCCGAAAAAGCTACCCCCACCCTATGGATGTTTCGATTCTCATATTAAACTGTAATTCTCAAACAAAACCGCCCCGCCCTGTCGCCTGGGGGTGGGGGGGGGGGTCGTTTGGGGGTCGTTGCTATGGACCGGACGCGTACGGTGGACCTCTGTCTCGCTCTTGGACCTCGCCTCCGCGCTTGATGGGCCAGGCTGCGCACGGAGCCGTGGAACCCCGGGACGGGACCGCGCGACGCGCCTATCCTGGAGAAGAACCCCAATTCGACCAAAACCCAGGGCATTTGATTTCATTGCAAATGGAGGCCCCATCATTGTACGGACACAAGGTAGGGTCGTCGACCGAGTTGTTGTTGGCGTAGGGGCTGTCGGGCCGGCTCATCGTGAGGTCGCAGCTCTTTAAACGGTGCTCGATCTCGCGCAGTAACCCCAGCACGACTCCCTCGGGGTTGCGGTCTACGTCTAGGTACGCACGGAAGACGGCGCGCGCGTTCCGGCGCGTCGTCTCGAGGTCAGCCGTGCTCTGCGAGTGCCACTGGTGCAGCCAGCCCTCTTGCTCGCGCATGCATTGCCCACGGATCTTGCCCCGCGTGATCGGCCCCAGCCAGAGGGACGCCGCTCGCCAGTCGATAGAAAGCGGGAACGGAAGCGAGGTGGTGAAGCTGTGGTAGTCCACGCTCATCCGGTAATACGAGCGCACAAGAACGGGCACGCAGCCGGCAGACATGACGTCGAATAGCCGCCGCGAGGAGGGCACATCACCCGCGGGCACCATGCACATCGATGCCGCCCGGTAGCTCCGCGCCGTACGTGCGTACGAGTTCTGATTGTATCCTGACCGGTTGGACCCGCGTGTCATCTCGCCGGTCTGCGTATCTACGCGAACGTTCCCAGCCAGGCGGACTCGCTCGAGCAGCTCCAGCATGGTGTCGCGCAGCCCGTGGTCGTACCGCCCCAGCCCGCCGTGGAACATCAGGCCTGAGCGAGCGCTGTGCAACGCGCGACCATGGCCGCCGCCGCCGTCGTCGTATGCGAGCGAGTGCGGGTAGAAAGGAATGGTAACGCCCCGTCGGTAGGCGTGAGAGAAAGCTTGCGGAAACTTGAGAAAATCGCGTGCAAAGAGTGGATCACACGATGCGACGATCAGATTGCCACGCCCAAGGGTGTGCATCAGCGGATCGCCCATCTCCTTGATCATGCATGCGCAGTAGAGGAGTAAAAAGGGCTTTTTGCGGCGGCTAAAGAGCCGCAGCTTGCTCAGCGCCATGGCAAGCATGCTCATGCGATGCTCATGTGCCTGCACATCGCCGGTCACATTCGCGAGCACGTAGGAAGCGAAGGGCAGCGCGCCAATGACGTGCAGCTCAGCCGCGTTTACATCCAGTGTGCGAAGCGGATGTCGTTCGAGCCCTCCCATGATTGGAATGTCAGACAGGTACTGCGCCTCGCCAACGGGAAAAGCCAAATCCATCGGCCGTCCCGCCATCTCAGTGTGTAGTGCAGAGAGCACATGGCTGTAATTGAAAGCTCCATTGCCGTGGATGTAAAAGCGCAGACGCGGTGGGGGTGGATTCAACAGCGGCACTGCGCCATCGGAGCAGAAGGCGTCGGTGCAGCGCACGGTGCAGCGCGAGGGGGCCGACCGCATCGGCGAAGATGTTCAGACAATGTCCATGTGCAGTCCACAAAGCCGTTTCAACATCGTTACCAGTAAGTTGCTTGAAAGTGTCCGCCGGCGACCAGTACAATGACCGTTAAGCAAGGATCATTTGTACGTTAGTACGTTTTCAATTGTGAATGGACATAGAAACCGCGTGTGAAATGAACCTCCCGGGAGCGAGCTCTTCGACACACAGTCTCGGCGACGTGTAATCATGGTAGCGATCGCGCTCTCTCTCTTCTCGCTGGCCTATCAGCTGGGTCCGGCCGGCCGCACGCACGGCACACGTGCACCCGCGTGCACGATGGGGGAGTACCGACTCAACAACTACATCCTGCCCGGCCCGGTCAAGCCTCTCGGGAACCAGGTGCAGAAATGCAGCCACAGTACAAAGCTAGAAACCCCTTGCGCCGCCATGGCCTTCTTTGCCCACGCTGCATCGGTCCCGGTGCGCACAGGTGCTCATCAAGCTGCGCAAGATCGAAGAGAAGACAGGAGGCGGACTCTTTGTGCCGACGGCAGAGACGGAGAAGCCCAAGGAGGGCATGGTGATCGCTGCGGGCCCGGGAAGTGTCAACCCGGAAACGGGCGAGACGATCGTCAACCCGGTATCGGAAGGCGATCTGGTGCTGCTCAGCGACTTCACGGGTGAGAAGGTTGAGTATAATGGCGAGAAGCATATCTTTGTCAACGCTGACAGTTTGCTTGGGAAGTTTGACAAACAGAAGGTGACGCTCGAGGCGTTCGAGCCAATCGGCGACCGCGTCCTCGTCGCCGTGGCCGAGGCGGCGACGGAGACCACGACCGGCATTGCGCTCGCTCTCGCCGAGAACGAGGACAGCTGCATGGGCGAGGTGGCCGCGGTAGGCAAGGGCAAGTACTACAACGGCGCGCTTCGGCCCGTGGGCATCGCAAAGGGTGAGTCGGTCATGTACGACAAGTACGCGGGCGCGGAGGCGAAATTCGACGGCAAAAAGTTCAAGATAGTCTCCGAGAAGGAGTGCATCGCCAAATGGTAGGTTGACGCCAGGCCGCTCCGCACTGACGGATGACTGGGTCCGGGGCTTGTGTGAGCCTCGCAAGGCCGTTTTCGTAGAGATAGCCATCGACGCACCGTCGGCCGCCACGTATAAGTCGGCCAAAATCTAGTGCAACCACTTCCATCCGATTCGACAGGGACACCCAGCTATACCAGCATCCTCTGAGAGCCAACACGGGTCACTGGCCGCCTCGTCCGCCGGCGGCCCGCATCACGAATCAACCGGCGCAGATCCGTCGCGGAACCGTGAGTCAAACCGGCCGATTCAGTGTAACCGCACACGTTTGTACGTTGGTCTTGGGGGTCGAATTATAAAAATTGATTGTGATTTTCACAGCCATTGTTTAGAATTCGACACCCACCGAATCCGATCGTGTCATGGACGGGAGCAGCGTGAGCTCGACGTGGAGACTGGCCGTCGAGGTGCTCCAGCAGGGCGAAGGACTGCCGCCTGATGGGACGACGGGCGCGACACCCACGCTCCGTGCGGCTTCACTCGCCTCGGATGTTCCTCCTTGGGCGCTGACGCCTCTATTGCCTACCCCAGGCCGAGACAAGAAGATGCCGTCTGAAGACGCCTCAGATCCGTCGCCCAAGCTGACCAAAGTCTCCGTGGGCGACGTTGGGCAATCAAGAGCTGTGTCAATCGACGTCGACGAGACGGCGCGCATGCGTGACGATGCCCTCGGGGCCAGTGTGGAAGTAAGCGAGCAACGACCCACTGTGATTGCGAGCACCAGCAGCCTTGAAGCCGCTTCGAGCACCGTGGCAACGACAGGGTACAGTGACGTTGACGGTGGCGGAGCAGACGCTGACGATGCTCGGGAGGAGAAGCACGACGATGATGACGACGACAACGAGTTGGAGGAAGACGACATGCTCGCACGCATGACCGCAGCAGCTCGGGGTCGGCGCGCGAGTTTGGGCAGCAGCTCAAACCCGTCGACGCCGCAGTCATCGCGCCGTGGCCTGCCGATGGCACAGTCAGCGTCACCCGCGGTGCCGCTCCCTCGCACGGCCCAGTCAGAGCCATTGCCCGCGTCGCCTGCCGAGGAGGGTTGGGACTCGGTCGAGAAGCGCCGAGTGACGCGCTCTCAGTTGGCGGCTGAGGCAAAGCACAGCGCCAAGAAGGCCCCAGCACCGAGCGAAGCGGCCGGCTTCGGGGATGCGGGCGAGGACGAAGAGGATGACGACTTCTTCGCCGGCCAGTACGCTGCCGCCAGAGACGGCTCGCGCCGCACGTCGGGCAAGCACAGCCACTCCGTGCGCCAGACGTTGCAGCGTGAGTATGCGATCGCCGCACGTGAGCACCAGAGGGGCGGTGGCACAGGGCGGCTGGAGAGGTAGCGATCGAGCCTTTGCCCGGGCACGGCACCAAGCGGCTCATCTACGACCTCCGACCCCGATCGCATGCGCACATCCGAAACGCGGAGTGGCACACCACGACGCGACGGGAGGCTCGAGGCACGATGGACACGACGTACCGACCGATGTCGATCGGCCAATGAAACATTATGTATGGACGATACTTGGGCAATACTTGCACGCACGATCTCACAATACACAGTACATGGCGCGCCCAAATTTATGATTTTTTGGTCTATTTCTCTTACACAGTATGGACACCTCAGAACGGAAAATAAAGGTGCGGCTCTAGGGTGGAGCTCCGCGACTAGGGCCTCCTACTACACCTACACTCACGAGCCCACCACCTCCCCTGTGACTGTCGATGTGCTTGTCGAGGCCGCCGGGGCGGTCCTTGGCCCCCCGGGAAGAATAAACCTCCCGGCGCCGAAAAAGCGATCCATGTCATGAATCACGGTGAGTTCGCTCTCCCGCAAAGTCAATGACTATGGTATCTGTTCCATCAAAGCCTGCCACCGTCGGCGCATATTCGGTGTTCGGATGTGCACTCTCGCCAGCTGCGTATCGCGCCTGCCATCCGGCTAGGTGCACGGCGTCCGAGCCCTCGTCCGGATCTGACGCTGACGAGTAGCCATCCGCCCAGCCTCCGCGCTCATCTTCCTCGCCCTCGTCTTCGTCCTCGTCCTCCTCCCCCTCGTCCTCCTCGCCCTCCCCTGCCCCGCTGCCTTCGAGCTCATCTTCCGAGCCGCCGTCATCGCTCACCTCGATCGTGCCATCCAGAGCACCCTCGCCCTCGGGCTCGGGCGCAAAACCGCCATCACCGGAAGCATTGTCCATCGCAGCCGCCGAAGTAACGTCCTCCTCATCAGACGAATCCACGCCAGACTGGACAACGTGATCTACGGATGCCACCGTCGTGACGGAAGCCGCCGATGGCACTTGGATTGGGCGCACTCTACGAGGTGTGCGAGGAGCTGTCCGCAGCGCGCCACCCTCAATGGGAGGTGCGCTGCTCGCCGCCGCTCCTCCGCTCGTGACCGCAGTGGGCAGGCGCATGGGCTGAAGAGCTCCCTTGCCACGCCCAAGCTTCGTGAGCTCCATCTCCGCTTTGATGCCCTCCGCCGCTGCCCACGCTTGGACCTTGGCCATGGCTTCATCAGACGCGTCTGGCACGTGATGCGTCGTCGCGAGCTCGGCGAGCAGCACCTCGAGCTGCTCAAGCTTGAGCTGCAGGCGCGGCAACGTCAGGCTGGGCCCGGATGCTGTTGAGCTGAATGGTGTGCCGCCGCGCTGCCGGCACGCCGTCGGCTTTGCGCATGCTCGCACGGGCGCGCTGCCACCGACTCGGCCGCTCGTGCAGCGGCGCTTTGGGGCTCTCGTCGCAACGTCCTCGCCGTCGCCGCCGTCGCCGCCATCGTCGTCATCGTCGTCATCCTCGTCATGTTCGTCGTCCTCGTCATCCTCGTCATCCAGCCGACTTTTGCGCGTCGGCATGCGCTGCGCCGAGGCGGCCCGACCACTTGCTCGGCGAGCCACGTAGCCCCCTGACGCCGTGAGAAGCGCTTTGCCCACAAGCACCCCGCCGTCACCGGATCTCGTTGAATCTGCGAGCTTCAGATCTCCGATGAGATCCCGCATGGCGGCGACCAGCTTTCGGCTCACGTCGCGTGTTGTAGCCATCGCACTTGCGGTCACAGAGCAGCCCGGACGGCAGCGGCACTCGACAGCCGCAGCCAGAGCAGCACGGAGGGCGTTACAGAGCACGACACACGCAGCTGAAAGGGCAGTAGCGAAGCCGCTGAAGCCGCCCGTCTCCAGCGCCGCCTGTGCCAACATGCGTAGCGATTGCAACGCACGCGCAGCGAGGGCGGTAGCACGCGGTGCGTAGCCTAGCAGTCTGCGGAGGGCACCGGCGGAGCTGAGCGGCACGAAGCGCTGCAGAGACGTTGAAATGTGGGCGAGCAGTTCGAGGAGCAGTGCTGGCCTCGCGGCGGGGGTCAGCAGCGAGATGGCTCGATGCGCGCGCGGAGTCGCTAGCTTGAGCGCGGCGCTGAGCTCATCGCATGCAACTGCCAGTGCCCGCACGCCACTCAAGGCGAGGTCGCTCGGAAGAGACCGTAACGCTGCACGCACGAGCGCACACAAGGCGCTATGCTGCCGACTGATCCCGCCTCCACGACCCCGGCAGCCTCGCTGAGATGGCAGATACGTAGCCAGCGAAGGGACGTGCGAAGGGTACACGATCGTCAGTGCTCGCACCGCCATGCGCCGTGCGACCGTTACGGCCGCTGGAGGAGACGCGGTACTGCCTGAGGCAGATGGCACCGCAGCTTCGGCGGCTTCATCCACGCCGCCTTCCGAATGCACGCCTTCCGCAGCGCCCAGCATAGCGCCCTTCGCAGCGCCCATGCTCACGTCAGCGCAGCCTGTGCGCGGACCCTCGCGTGAGAGGAGACCCTCGAGAGTCCCCACAGCATCAAGCAGTGCACATGCCAGATGGGGCTCGGGCAGAAGGGTGAGCTGCTTGCGCAGGACAGCCAGCCAGGCCGAAGCCGTGTGTGCAAACGCACCATCTGTCGCACTCGCGAGGCGACCGTCGATTCGGCAGCAAGTTGCAAACGCATGATAGGCGACGGCCGTGGCTTCCATGTCAGCCCGCCACGCTGGCTCGGGAGATTGGTCCGGAGATTGGGCCGATTGCCGGCGCCCCAGATCGGTGGCGACGCTGAGGAGCGCAGTCGTGTCCACCAAAGTGTGAAGCATCTCACGCCGCCACACCGAGCTTGAGCTCAGAAGTGTATCCTCGTCGCTGCTCTCATCGCCATCGACATCTGAGACGTGTGCAGCAGCGTCAGAAGTGCTGCTTGGGTCATAAAAGTCGCTGCTGCTGCTGCCGCCGCCACCACCGCTGCTTCCAGCACCCCACCTGCTCGCCGCGTCGCGAATGGTTCTGCTGCCCACGTCGGCTCGATCCTCCATCGTCCGGTCTAGTGCAAGAGAAGCCGCTGCGCTCGGCATAGTGGCCGATGCGGCCTTCGTGGATGCACTTGCCTCGGAAGAGTTGCAGAAGCGCTTCCACAGCTCACGAAGCACGTGCAGCCTGAGCGCTGCCCGTGGCACAGCCAACGTCTCTGCCTTGTCCGCCTCCGCCGTACACTCTTGGGTGGCGTTGGCGCCACTGTCCACGAGAGTCGCAAGCACCTCCACGCATAGCCGCGCGGGCAAGGGCCGTGCAAGGGCTCGGCTGAGCTCGAAGTGTAGCGCCGCTGCGTCGCGTCGCGTCGAGGGCGAGTTCGCAGCTCGAACGCACTGGGCGACGAGGAGGACCAGATGGCAGCGCTCAGCCACTCGGCGCACGAGCAACTCACCGGAGCCCATCGCTCCCTTTCCCACACGTGGCCGTCTCCCCTCCCACCGCAACCCGAGGTCAACGACGCCGAGGAGGGCAAGCACGTGGCGGCCGAGCTCAAGACTCTTGAAGGGTTCGCTTGGCGGATGTACGGGAGCTTCTGCCTCTGCAGAGCGACCCGAAGCCTCGACGGCAGCTCTGGCCCTCTCGACGAGGTCGCTTGGCGCATCGGCAGCTGCAGTATTCTGTTCCTCGGCCATACCACCATCAGTGTCGGTGTTGCCTAGAGGGCCCTCGCATGCCTCGCTGCGTGCGGCGCCACTGACCGAAGAGCTAAGGGAGGCAGCGAGCGGCGCGAGCGAGGCAGGGATCGCTAGCCTCCATATGTAGCTGAGGCCTGCAACGTCCGCCGCGACCGCTCGCCCCGGCAGCTCGGCGCACCGAAGGGCGCAAAGCATCTGGGCGTAGAGCACCTCGCGCCATGTGCCGAAGTATCGCCAGCCGTCCAACGAGGCGCTTGTAGCGCCGCTGCTTGGAAGCTCCCACCAAAGGCGGCCGAGCGCGATCGCCTCATCCGCGTTGGCTGCACCGGCAAGCAGCGGCGCGGTCCGCTGCCGGCTCTGCGCGCGGTCATGGACCCAGAGGGGAGCAGATAGGCCACGCGGAGCCCCGCGACGCTCCGTTGGCTCCGCCGGCTCCGGTGGCGGAGCGAGAGGGAGTAGCACGCCCTGATCGAGCAGCAGCCGAGGTAGCGTGACGTGCGCCAACGTGACTCGCTCCTCTGCTGTGAGGAGCCCAACGCAGCGCCCCAGCAGCCGCCACGCTACCACGGCGCCCGCACCAGTGGCCATCGGCGCAGCCTGTGCCAGCCATCGTACAACCGTCGATCCCTCGCTCGTCGTGAGCGATGCACGCCGACGCAGAAGCGCATACGCCATCTGTAGAGCGGCCACGAGAGGCGCGTCGGCGTCGGCGTCGGCCTCCGGCAGCCTTGAAAGCCGTTGGCTGCCTTGGCGCGCAACGAGCGCACCACTGCCACCACCGAGCGCATGCTTCTGAATGAAGAGTAACAATGGCTGCCGAAAGGCGGGCTGCACGGCTGCCACCGCGGCGAGGCACGCGCACAGAGGAGGGAGCAATGGAGCCTCGAGCCGCGGCGCGTGCTGGAGGGCCTCGGACAAGATCGTGCTCGACGCTGCCAATGCTTGCGCGTGGCCATCGGCCAGCTCGGAAAACGCGGCGGCCGCTGCCGCCGCGGATGCCGGCGCCCCAAAGAGCGCGCTGAGCAGTTCAGAGAGCGCTAGCTGGCTGCTTCTCTCCACCAGAGAGGCGTGCGACCGCGAAGCCACCATAGGGGTGGCCGACGGCCTGCCTGGAAGCGCGTCGGAGGCGGCGGAGGAGGTGCCCAAACCGGCGCCACTGTGCACGTAGTCACCGCCGCAGCCTCCACCTGTCAGCTCTGAACGCGGCGCCACGTGGCCGACGAGGCCGACGGCGAGGCACGCGCCGTGTCGGGCGGCGTCGACGGCGGGATCGGCAAGGAGAGCGGCACATAGTGGAGGAAGTCGGGGCAGCACAATAGCGGGCAGCGCTGAATCGGTGGCACAGGCCACGAGCTCAGCCGCCGTCAGGGCGCCGCGGCACAGTGCTCGCGAGAGCGCCTGCGTCGCGGCGGCGGCGTGCCGAGGCATAGGTAGCAGCAGCAGCAGTAGCATAGCCTCCCACCGGGTGAGATGGCTGGCCGCGCCAGTCTGCGTGAGTAGCGCGCGTGCGGTGCCGCCGTTGACTCGCAGTGTGTTGGCCACCACCTGCAGCAACAGGGCAAGCGTGCCGCTCGAAACGGCGCCGAGCTGCGAACGCAGCTGGCGCAGCGTGCGCCCTGCTTGCGCTGGAGGGAGCGCGCCAAGGACGCATCGGACGAGCGTAGGCAAATCCGACTCGTCGGCGAGAGGCAGTACGCCGAGCGCGAGCTGGGCGAGCTCCGGCTTGTGAGCCTCGGGAAGTGCCACCTCGCCAAGCGCGCCGATCGCGGGCAGCATGAGCGTACGGTCGGCAGCGATCAGCTCCTTCACGACCACTACCAACTGGCACATCTCCTCGTCAGTGTCGCCGAGCAGTTGCGGCACTAGCCCAAGGAGCTCGCGAGCGGTGGCGGACGGGACCAAGAGGAGCATTTGCAACACGTCTGCCGTTCGAGCTGCCGTTCGTGAGCCGTGGGCGCTCAGCAACTGCGCAATGCGCCGGGCGCCATGGGCATCCTCGAGCGGCAGCCGCCCGAGCAGCGTAGACGTTGCAGCTGATTGCGCCGCCGGGTGGCGCAAGAGCGCGGGGACCGATCGCTGAACCAAGTCGAGCGGAGCTTCGGAGAGGTCGATGGCAAGGTCGGCGAGGTCAGTGGCCATGGCCCGATCCATTCACACGCGTACCGGTAAAAAGACACCGGGGGAGCCGGGACACACACGGGACACACGGGACACGCGGACGCACAAAGGCACACAGACCACACAGGCGAATCTCACAACCATCCAAACCCAGTTCCAACAACACACACCCAGCACGTCAGCGCGACGACCGAAGCCGCGGCCGACTCAACAGCCGCAGGCCCGGAGCCGACCGCTCCCCGCGGCCGACTCA
>PJAB01001145.1:0-16857 GCA_002887195.1 Chrysochromulina parva
TGGCCTCCCTCATTGCATGCAGGTGAGTGATGTGGATACGATCCTCCATCCGACTGAGTGCATGCTGATGGCCTCCCTCATTGCATGCAGGTGAGTGATGTGGATACGATCCTCCATCCGTGGTTCATTACTCTACAGAAGCAGTACGTGCCGCCTTGGAGTGCACCGCCTTGAGTGCACCGCCTTGAGTGTGCCGCCTTGAGTGCGACCCTAAAGGGACTCTCTGATGGCCCCCATCATCAGGTACGTGAGTAGCCAGCTCAAGTTTGATATGCTCATCAGGGCGCCTGCCTTCGCGCGTGCGGGCGTTGAGTTGGTCGATCAGCTCGCCTCATGCTTCGTGCTGCACCGAGCGCCTTCCGGAGCGACGCTCTACCACGCCGGAGACCGACCAAACGGCGTGTTCTTGCTAATCGAGGGCACGGTCGATCTCTTCGCACCACCGAGATTGAACCTGAGCGGTCCGAGGAGCTTTGAGGACACTCAGCCGAGTCTAGTGATGCGTCGATCTCAGCTGAGCGAGTGCGCGTGGGTTGGCGAAGGTACGTTGATGACCGCTGAATGCCACTGTTTGCGACCGATGACCACTGATGAGCTCTGATTGCCCCCCTCATCAGGTGCCCTGTTCCACGGGCGCGAGCCACCGGGCAGCCGTGATGACGGGCCAGGCAAGGGCTACCGCCGCTCGCACACCGCACGGGCCGCCCGTGCGTGCCAGATGCTGCGCCTGCCGCAGGCGTCCTTCGCGCGCTTCGAGCAACTCGCTACGGTCCTGCTGCCCATGCTGCGCACCCACGACAAGCGGCTCGAAGAGCTCGTGGCCGACCCCCCACCCAAATTTGGGCATGCGACGAAACGGGTCGAGGCGGCGGGGGAGGATGCGGGCCTGAAGGAGATGCAACAGTTCGCGCACGAAGCCGCTCTGGCAGCGCGCGTACGGGAGTTTGATATTGTCCGTTACATGCACCTGAGTGTCCCTAACCCGATGCCTCGGAGTGCCTCTGATGGACATGGGTTGCCAATGATTGCCACTGATGGCCACTGATTGCCACTGATTGCCACTGATGGACATGGATTGCCATGGTTTGCCACTGATGGCCACTGATTGCCATGGTTTGCCGCAGGCGGAGGCGCACAGGCGCTTCGAGCAGAGCCAGCACCGCGACTTGAAGGCCACGTTCATCTACAACCTCGCGTCCGCCTACGACCGCATCGACCGGTACAAGCGCCTGCAAGAGGGGGAGAAGGCGCCGCGCTCGGCTTCGCTCCAAAAGGGGAGCTCTCCGAGAAAGGCAACTGCCACGCCCCAATCCCTCGTCGCTGGCCCGAGCCATGCTGCCCCTACGCCAGCACCTACGGCGTAGCCATGCTGCGATGAACACACTTCATACACATGTATCTGGTGGCCTCATGTGGCCATCCATCTAGATCCGGAGTAGAGGTGAGAACTAGACAGCATTCTTGCTCACCTAGCATTTCACGAGACTGCAGCAGAAAATCGTTCGAGATTTGATCCAGTGACCCACACCTCCCCATGCCATGCTCTTCGTTTCCCGTCGGGCTCAAGTAGGGCATAAGTTTCGTCATTCTTCACTGCGGACTTCGCCGAAAAACGCGCGAGGTCCTGGCGGGGAGAGGCGCGACGGGCGTTCGCCGAAGCGAAGCGCCGCACGTGAGGTACCAGCCTGTACGTAATGGAGGGCCTGTGCGAATACGAGCAGCAACGGCTGGCTCACATAAGGCGCAACCACGAGATGCTCGTCCGGCTCGGGCTTGTCGACGCCGACTCAAAGCCGATCTTCTGTGCTGCCGCCAAGGGGAAGATGATTGCCAAGGGGCCGACGAAGCAGCGCACAAAGCTGCCTGCTGTGCCGCCGGAGAGCCTGCGCCGCTCGAGCCGCAAGCGTGGCGACAACCCCGAGTACGGCCCTGAGGTGGTCGACTCGTATGGTGACGAGGATGAAGAGGTCTCGGGAAAGAAGCGCAAGCTCGATCCGGAGAGAAATGGGAAACTTGGCGCCAAGGACGACGAGGCTGCGGTGCAAGCCGACATGCTCGAAGCTGCCACCGAATTCTTGCGTGCCGCGCGCGAGGCGCTCTTGCAGTTTGTCTCCTCGGCGGATGGCGAGGCGCCCGCCACGGCCGAAGGCTGGCACGCCGAGGCCGTGCAGCGCTGGGGGCCCCAAGTGGGCGGCGAGACTGGGGATGAGCGCGACTGGGAGACCTACGTGTCCTCGCGCCTCTCAAAGCCGCCGCCCACGAGCTCACTCGACCTGCTCCAAGAGTACTATGCGGCCGACACGTGGCAACTGCTCTGCTGCTGCGTGCTGATGACGCGCTGCTCGTCGTGGGCGACGAAGCACAGGTGCATCTCCGGCTTCTTCGAGGCGTTTCCCACACCGTCGGCCTTTCTGAGCAAGGTGGTCCTCGCCGGAGAGACGGCCGATCTCAAGCCGATCATTCACTCACTCGGCCTCTTCGACGACCGGCTCAAGAGCCTCGTCAACGTCACACGGGCCTTCCTCTTTGGCGACGATGCCTTTGAGGTGGGCCTCGAAGGCGAGCACCTGATGGCCACTGATGGCCTCTGATGACCACTGATTGCCTCCCTCATCAGGTTGGCCTCCAAGGCGAGCACAAGATTAAGGGCGTGGGCGAGTTCGGCTACCACTCGTGGCTCATCTTCTGCCGTGACGAGGGCGCGACGCTCAAGGCGACGGACGAGACGCTCAAGGGCTTTTGCCGCTGGCGGTCCCGGCATGCGCAGGCCGAAGAGACATGTAAGAACGCCACGGCTTCGTGATCGGTGCTCCGCTGTACATGCTGTGCACGTACACAGCTCCGTTCGCGCGTGCGTTCGGTGTTGTGACAGCGACCAGTGCGTGAGGGTTGAGGGTTGGGGTACTATTCGCGCAAGAACGAAGGTCGGGTGTCGGTACGTGGCGCTAACGAATTGCACTACGCTATGGCGTAAGAAGCGAAGTTCAAGTTGCTCCATACCGAACGCTCACATCAACTCGGGTCGTGACTCGTGCATCGGAGCGGGCGGGGCCCGTCCGTTGGCCATCCGGACGGCGCCGGCCGCCGCCCCGCGGCGCCGGCGGCACATTGGCCGGCGGAGCCGCCCGGACCGGCCGCTCCCGGTCGGATAAACTGTCCGCGTCCCGCCCTGGTGTGCGACGCGCGTGCGGTGTACAGCAATGGTGTACAGCTCGGGCCTCGGCTGTTCGTTGTGTACTGTAGGTGAAGCGAGTACAGCGTCCGCAAGTAATGACTAATGTTCGAGAGGTCTCCCGAAGGTAGGTCAATGACGAATGAGGTAGGTCTTAAACTCTTAATCATTACTTAACAGAGTGTGTGTCCCGAGGATGCCATGCCATCACGTCCCGCGCGACAATCTCGCGCAACGGGCACCGCTCTTGATCGTGGACGGAATCGGAGAAGATACGCCGACCACCTCAACGGCCATCTCAACGTGACCTACGATTCCGGCCGTGATTCGATCTCCCGGCACGAGGCTCCCCACGCCCGAAGGTGTGCCAGTGACTATCAAATCTCCGGGCTCGAGCGTCATGATTCTCGAGATGAAGGCAATGAGCGAAGGTACCGAGTGGATCATCGCGCCCGCCTCGCACGCTTGCCGACGCTGCCCGTTGACGTCCAGCCACATGCGCAGTGTACGCCAATCCTCTCCCGCCTCAAGCTCAAATGGGTCCGAGAGAGGCAGGAAGGTGTCGTACGACTTGCTCACCGTCCATGGCATCCCCTTGTCCTTAGCGGCCGTCTGCTCATCGCGCTCGGTGATATCGAGCGCGAGCATATACCCGGCGACGGCGCCCATCGCGTCTCCCTCCGAGACGTCCTTGACCGTCTTTCCAATGATGACGGCCAGCTCAAGCTCGTGGTGGATGCCGTTTCTGACGGGAAACCTTGTTCCCGTACGCCGTGGCGGCAGCACAAGTTGCGTACCAGGGAACGCGTACGACGTGGTAGGCTTCAGGAACAGTACCGGCTCCGGCTCCTCCTCCGCTTTCCAAGAGGGCCCGAGCTGAACCAACTCCGTGATGTGATCGCGATAGTTCTTTCCCACGCAGACCGCTTTTCTGCCCGCGCGCACCAAGCGCGAGAGCAGTTGGCGCCGGCGGTGATGGTAGAGCACAGCTGCTGCAACGATGGTGGCGCCCACGATAAGCGCGGCCTTCATCTCACGCGCGAGGCACTTGTCGAGGCCGCCGGAGCATGGTTCAGGGCAGCCTCCGCGTGTGTGGCCGCAATTGCGTTGTGTGCGAAACTCCGCAGAGGTTGTTTGTATTGGTAAATTTACTGCTCACAGATCTTGAGGGGGGGTGGAACGCATGTCTGGGTTTTTCGTTCACGGCTTGTGTCAAATGTGATCTTTCGGCGCGACAGAACGTCCGATCATGCTCACCGTCGAGAGCCGCTGGACGCGCTCCATCCCGGTGCTGGTGCTAGCGGCGGTGCTAGCTGCGGTCGCGCTCTCGGCCCTTCCGAGCTGGGACGCGGGCTTCGGCTCTGGTCCGTTCACGGCAGGGATGACCATCACCGGGAAGGTGACGACGGAGCCGGTCGGCATCTACATGGGCCGAGACTTCTTCTCATGGACGGGCCGCTTTGACGTCTTCGACATGGCTACGGATAGGGTTGCATACACGGTCACCGGCAAGCTCATCTCGATTCGCAAGCGCGTCGTCATCTCCGACGCGGCCACCGGCGTCCCCGTCGCGATCGTGCAGAAGTGCCTCTCTTGCCTGCAAAAGGTGTATGAGATCTACCGTTGGAAAGAGTCGTTCCCGGGGCAGTTGGCCACCGAGAAGGACGATTCCGACCAGCAGGCGCCGCTCTGTGCGCGATCGATGCTCCAACTCTCTCTCTCTCCCTCTCTCTCTCTCTCTCTTGGCCCTCTCCATGCCCTCCCACTCCCACTCTCGCTCCCACACCCATGGCTCACCCACGGCCGACGGGGCTTCGAGTTCAGAGGGTAGCCGACCAACCTTATTCGAGTCACGCCCGCTCAGATCGCTACGGCTGGGTGCAGAAGCAGTTCTGGGCCGTCATGCCCAAGTACATCTACGCAATCGATCAGGGGTCCAAGGACCCCACACCCACCCTCGAGGCCTACGAACGCTTTCAGATGAGCCCCTTGGCCCCACAGACGATCGACGTGGTGGCCTACGGCAAGAGCGCGGGCGAGAAGCCCATACTGGCGTCCATCGGCAAGCCGCGCAACTACCTGTCGCACAAACTCGCCTCATGGCTCGTTGACATATCGGCGCCCTCGGGGATGGACGAGGTGGGGATGCTTGCGCTCGCGATAGGCATCAACAACATCATGGAGGAAGTCGAGGAGGAGAATAATCACTGAGGCACAGTTGTAAGAGTGTTCAAATTAGTGTTCAATTAGTGTTCAAATGTGTATGGTGAGTCAGTCGGAGTGTGTCAGAAAGTATGGTGTTATGGTGTCACCAGTTATGAGTGATGTAACCAGATAGCCCCAGGATTCTCGTATGACGACCACGTATATTTCTGGTCTCAGTGAAACTTTATGGTGTCAATGTCAATGGTGTGTATGCGGCGCACGCTCTTTTAGTGTTTTGGGTCGGGACGGTCGAGACTAGTGGTAGAAGCTAGGACCTAAGTGTACTCCGCGCAGTATGTCCGCTCTGTAGACTGTACGACTCTTTTCAAGGTAAATCACACAGTTTGCTATCAACCTTCTAAGACTAAGTATCATCACTCACCATCACACTCGAACCACGCGGTGTGTTTTCGGCCGGGGGTCGAGTGTGTGCCACTCCGCTTAGGGAGGGCGGGGTGCATCCCCATCTGTCCGTGCGAGACGCAATTCTTTTGACGAATTCTATGATTCATACTTTTCATGAACTTTCTTGGCACGAGCATCGACCCGCGCGGATCCGCGTCGCGTGAGCAGGATGTTGCGACAACCGCGACGCACGCTAGTGCTGGGAAATCTGCTGCGCAGCGCTGGCAGGCCGAGGAGCACGGCGCAGGCGTGGCAGCGCGTGGTGCACTATCCACAGAGCACTATCTTTGAGGCCGTTGCGCGGGTAGGCGACTACTCATTATTCCTGCCGTGGTGCATGTCCTCACGCGTCCTGACTCGCACAGAGGGCGCGGCAGGGTCGGAGACACT
This sequence comes from Chrysochromulina parva, assembly GCA_002887195.1. Taxonomy (NCBI): domain Eukaryota; phylum Haptophyta; order Prymnesiales; family Chrysochromulinaceae; genus Chrysochromulina; species Chrysochromulina parva. The sequence continues at coordinate 6,173 of PJAB01001145.1, forward strand.
GACAACAGAAATGGGGGTCGGCTTCGACTCTGGGCCGGTGCCGCTGCGCAGCACCTTCCGGTCTACAGTCACGCTCGAGCCGCTCACAAGAGTGCGTGCCGTCTCCGAGTCCAACGCGTTCATTGACCACCTAATATTCAGCTGGGAGTTTGCGCCGATTGGCGAGCGCAGCACGCGGCTGGATCTGCAGCTGGAGGTTGGGCTCAAGTCGCCCGAGCATGCGCTCCTCTGGGAATTCGCGCAGGCGAGTGATGACCCCTTATGACCCCTTATGACCCCTGATGACCCCGGATTACCCCTGAGCTCCTGTGCGAGTTTGCGCAGGACAAGGTGATCAGTGAGTACGTGCGCTGCTTCTCCAAACGGTGCATCGATCTGGAGGCGGAGGCTGCGCGCGCGGCGAGCGTTTGAATCGGAGCCATGCTGACTGGAGGCAGAATCAAGGCAGACCGTTGAGGGCTCCATGCTGACTGAGCCATGCTGGAGGCAGAATCAAGGCAGACCGTTGAGGGCTCCACTGCGCTACGAAGGCCTCTCCCGGAGAGTTTGCAGGGCCACTCGGTTTCGGAGCGCTCTGGTGTGCATGTAAGTGCTCACCACGGCGCCTTTCCCACCGGTTTCGGAGAGCGGCGCCGTTTGCTCCGTTCCTCAGGTCTGGGTCCTCTCTCTGTCGACACACGCTGTGATCCTCAACCGCCACGTCGCCATTCACAGCTTGGGCGAGTGTTCGTACGCGGTCTGGATGTCGGGTTCGCTGGTTCCCGTTCGATGTTCAGCGTCGTGCGAACGCGTGCCGTGTGCGGGGCGCACGAGGCACGTGTGCGCAAAAACGAGACACATCATGAAAAAAAGTCTGATTTGATCTTCTCTGTCCTATATCACTGCGCATGCTACTTGTAAGGGCGCGCGGCGCACGAGCTGCGCCGCGCGGCAATCATGTTAGGGCTGCGATCCTGCTGCGATCAAAGGAGCAATTATAGGGGTCTCGCTCTCGCGCCGAGAACTAGAGGCGCTGGGTGCTTACGGACGGAAGACGCCGGTGGCCGTGAAGCAGAGGTACGATTTGCTGATAGGCTTGGTGGCGCCCACGTTCACCTTCTGCACCGCGGCCACGCCGGCGGCCGTGCTCGCCTGCAACGCATAATAGTTCTTGTGCATCTCCTCTATGCTTCTGCGCGCCTTGTCGTCCTCGGCCTTGGCGGCCGCGACGACCTCGGGATAGGTCTCATTGAAGTACTTCTGATAGCGCAGGAAGAGCAAAGGCTCGGGCGTGGGCTTCACGCGGAAGCGGCCGCGCGTCTCCACGCGATCCTCGCGCATGCTACGCAAGAGCGCCGCGTCCTTGAGGCCGGCGGGCCGTGGAGGCTCGGCGGTGCACAGCGACTGCAGCAACGCGACGTCCTTTAGGCGCATCTTCGTGCGCTCCTGGGTCGACGCGCACCCCGATATTCCCAAGTAGAACTGCGCGATTGGCCGCCCGTCTCGGTCGACGGGCACGAGCTCTCCGGTGTCGTTGTTGATGGCGTGGTACTTGCCAGTCGTGAGGTCCTCCCACACGACCGGCTTCCGCGCATTGGCCTGCGCGGCAACAAGCGACCTGCGCGGGGGGGGGGGTAGGGTGAGCCCGAGGGTGAGGGTGTGTCTGCCAAAAGAGCTCGCGGAGGCCGTGCCGGGGGCGCTCACATGAAAGCAAAACAGCTGCGGAAAAACAGATTGCCTCGCTCATTGTGGAGTCACGAAAAAGAGTCAGCGCGTCACAGCCAAGGAGCACGCATGCGTCCTTTCGGGTCCTCGAAAAATGAAAACCAGGCGTCGCTTCCGAGTGCGCTACGAATCCATCAGACCATGTTGATGGACCACGACCCCAGCACCCATGGCCGATTCAGCGATTCGCGCACTCCGAGCAATACGGCGATACGCGGAACGTGCGCCGGAGCGGTCGCAGTCTTGCGGCTCCCTTTCTCGCCTGCGCGGCCGCACAGCCCCGACTTCATGGGTGCCCTGATGAGTTCACAGCTCGATCTTCGGACGCGCTCGAGCAAGCAGCTGATCAAGAGCGAGCAACGTGCCACGTGCCGGCCGATGATCGGACGCGACGAGTCGGGCCGGCTGTGTCTCTTCGGCCCGGACAGGACGGACCGCATCGGCATGCCTGGGCCGGGTGGGTGGAAGCGCGTCGCATCCTTTGACGGTCTCTCCTCCTCGCAGCGCGGACTGCCGCTGCGGACGCTTCGCATGGGGCCAGGGCCGGAGCAGTCGATGCCATATTTGAACCATTCCCGCTCCTCGTCAGGATACTCTCTCGGCCAGCGAACGTGGCCTGCGGTGCTATGAGAGTCCTTTTGAGAGGCGGCATGGAAACTTGGAGAGAGGACCAATGCACATCCCAGCTCTCCGCTCAGCCGATCATCGTGACGCTCCTCTGTCCTCGACCAAGGACGGAGACCAACTTGCATGCCCATTGCCAACGTTGGCGGGCTCGCGCACATCTGATGGATGGAGAGAGCGATATTTCATACCGTACGTTCGGCTACTATTTCGGAAAATGAGCTCGTCTCGACCCCGGGAAAGTGGGCCCGGCCGGATTCGGGACCGGACGATCCGTCCTCACGTCATCGACATTCTAGTAAGCTCGTCACGGATCTCGGCGATCTGCGCGCCCGGCGCTACGGCGCGCTCTCGTCGCCGGCCGCGCCGAGGAGCCGCATGGCCCCGCTCACGCACGCATAGTCGGCCATTGTTGTACACACGAGCGCCGGTTCGTCCTTAGGCGTGTAACCACGATGTGGGTGACAGTACGTTTCCGTCCCTTCATACTGCCACTGATTTGCTGCCACTCATTTGACGATACTCCTCAGTGCGCGCCGCCGCCCCGAGATTCAATCTGAGACAAGCGTCGACGCGCCGCCACACTGAGATGCAATCTCACAGGGCGCGCCGCCGCCGAGATGCAATCTTATTGATCTCCCGAATATCCGCGGGCGCAAGTCTGAAGTTGAACAGGTCCAGATTCTCGGCCGTGTACTTGGCGACCGTGTCTGGGTCGTCGCCCGTTCCGACAGCGAGTGTGCAGCCGCGTTCGAGGATCCAGCGCAGGCACACTTGAGCCACACTGACGTTGTGCGCAGCCGCGATGGCTTTCATCGAGGTATCATCAAACGGACAGTTCTTCATCGGACTCCACGCCTGATGAGGGAGGCCATCAGTGGTCATCAATGGTCATCAGTGGTCATCGGTGGTCATCACATCGGACGCCACGCCTGCTGAGGGACGAGGCCATCAGTGGCCATGAGTGGCCATCCGAGGCCATCAGAATGGCAATCAGAGGCCATCGGGATGGTATTCAGAATGGCCATCATCACCTCGTACGAGATGTTGTGCGCGAGATTGTACGAGATCGCCTCGTCGCGCTCGCCACACTGCTTGTCCTGCCCTCCGACCGACAGGTCGCACTGGTTGACCGAGGGCCTCACAGTAGCCACCTTGAGGAGAGCGTCGATCTGCGGCGGGTTGAAGTTGCTCAGACCGATCGCACGCGTGAGGTTCAGGGCGACGGCCTGCTCGAGACCTTTCCACAGCGCGACGTTCTCGGGGTCGCTCGCCGGATGGTGGATCAGCATCAGATCAAGCTGCGCGACACCGAGCGTGCGGATCGCCAGCTGCACCTGCTCGAGCGCGTACTAGGGCGATCAGAGGTAGCCGCAGGTACTCATCAGCACTCAGAGGGTATCGGAGCCCATCGGAGGCCATCGGAGCCCATCGCACCTGCTCGAGCGCATAGTCGGGCGAGCACCCGCCCGGGCAAGGGACGTGCACCTTGCTTGTCATGAAGAAGGCGGAGCGCGGCGTGCTCGCGAGGACGCCCGCAATGTCCGTCGTCGAGGCGTAGTCGTTCGAAGTATCGATGCCTGAGCCCCCCGCGGCGAGCCATGCCGGGATACCCACCTTCGGATCCGAGCCGCAGCAAGTGCCAAGGTTGATCGACGGCATCAGGACGCCCGGAGCGATCTCGACGGTCTTGCCGGTGGCCCTGACCCGCGGCTCGCAGCAATAGAAAAAGTCGTCATACTTGGTGACATCCTTGGACGCGCAATTTGCGAGCGCGTAGCCTTGCTCCGAAAAGCAGCCGTACTCCGGTTCGTGGCAGCAGTAACCCGGTTGGCCGCCGAGGCCAGGGACGTTGAGCTCGGTGTCGCAGCGAGCGCCGCTCTCGGGTGCGGGGCACGCATCCATGCAAGAGCCAAAATTATCGAAGCACGTCGGAGGTATAGCCAGAGCCGTGGCTAGCGACACAAGGAGCAGGGCAATCAGCATCGATTGCGGCATGTGATGCCAGGGCCGAGGCTTGACCCTCTATTTACATGCATTCAAGTTTGCGTTTGGCGTCGTGCTGACGCGTCTTTCTTGGAGGTGGATTCCGTTCCGCATGTCAAAAAACGCGCAGAAGTCTACGACGACAAGTTCTTCGACTTATGACTTGACTTGACTTGACTTCGACACCTCATCTTCGTGCACAAGCAGCCCATCCGAGCCGCCCGCCATGCTCGCGCTCGTACTCGCGCTTGGCCTCGGGAGCACCGACATCAATTGCAACATCTTCGATGAGACGATGGTCTGCGACAACGAGCGTGCGCGGCTGCGCCGCGCGGAGATTCGCACATGCTCTGGCTGACAGCTCAACCACTACCCGGAGGTGGCGAGCTTTGTGCGCGATACAGGCCAGGCGGACCGCTACAAGGACCTCGAAATCAACTACATCGACCACCATAACCCGGACCTCGTACTCTTCGATGGCTCTGGCGAAGAGGTCCAGCGCATCGACCTCACGCGCATCCGCACGCTCGCCAACATCCACAAGTTGCTCACGATGCTTGGGATGAAGGAGCTGTGCCGCGATCTGAACGATTCGTGTGTGGCGTGGAAAACCTCGGGGCAGTGCACCGCCAACCCGGGCTACATGCACACGACCTGTCGGGCCGCGTGCGGCCTCTGCTCCGACAACGCGACCGCGGACACGAGTGTCCAGTGCGTGAACGCCAGCCCGGACCGCGATTGCGAGTATTGGTCCACGATTGGCGAGTGCTCGAAGAATCCTGACTTCATGGGCACGGCATGCAAGCGCTCATGCGGCCTGTGCCAGCCGGACGTCAAGAGCGACGACGACGACGACGACGAGTTCAAGGACGAGTTGTAGCGAGACAAGTAAACGACACCACAGTAGGCAACCATAGGCAGAGGCTCGGGCGACAAGATGGCGGCAGCAGCGTGCTGGCACTCTTGGCGGCTGCCCATGCAAAATTCATTCAGTCAGTTACCTTGGTCCAACTGCTACAACTCTTTGCACCTCTTGGCGGCAGCCCATGAACCGTGCGTTTACAAGGGGGGGCACGCGGCAAGACCGAAGATGCGCGCACACTTGAGAAGCACATGATGGCTGAGCGCCGCAACGCACCTAAAATGCGAGGGGCTCAGACGGAGAAGAGCTTTTGGGTCAAGTGTGTGCAGCGTTGTAAGCGTCTCAGACAGACACAGGTTTTGTAAAGCGCTCTCGGCACTCTCGGTTGACTCTCGGAGGACTGGGACGTCCACTTGCGCCCCGGACCCGCGACCATTGCCCGCGACGCGGTTCCGCAATGAATCGAAAGGTGCTAGTTGGCATGATGTAGTTGGCGTCCCCGCCCCTGCCGAGGGCCGTCACCTTCGACCTTGCCGCTCAGACGCTGTTTGCGCGCGTGTTTTGTGTTGTGTAGCTGCGTGGGGATGGAGCGAGCGGCATGCGAGCGGACGCTGTCATGCGAGCGAAAAAAAGTCGGGATGTTCATGGATGTTTCGGTTTCGGAGGCAGGTTTCCAAGAGACTCACTGAAAGTGATCGGCTCGGCGAGTCCGCGAACGCGTGCAAGACATGGGGGACTCAGAAGAATGGGACACGGACCCGGACTTCACGGCGGCCCCCGATCGGCACGGGCAGGGTTCCTCGATGGCCGGCGTGACCAATCCATACACCGAGAAGGTACCAGAGGAGCCCAAGGGGCCCAGCGCACGGGCGCTTGAGTATGGTGCGGGAGCGGTCGCGGAGAAAGAAATACCCAAAGTGGTCAAGCGCACGACCTCGTTTGGTGGCGGCGGCGGCGAGAAGTGCACGATCTGCAACAAGACGGTGTACGCTGCCGAGCGTGCCGCTGCGAATGGCAAGCCGTACCACAAGGAGTGCTTCCGCTGCGCCACGTGCAACGTCAAACTCACGAACAACTTCTGCGTGGATGCCAACTCAGGCGCGCTGCTCTGCAAGCCCCACTTTATGCAAAATGTGCGGGAGAACCCGGCCGTGGCGGGCAAGGCCGACTCGGCACGGCGCGAATCGATCATGCCCGTGCCCGAGGAATCGCCCGCGACGGCGCCCGCCCCTAAGCCCCCACCAGCACCCGCACCCGCACCCGCACCCGCACCCCCACCCGCAGCCCCACCCACGCCCGCGCCCGCCGCGCCTGCGGCGCCGGCAGCCTCGCGATTCGGCGGCGGTGGTCAAAAGTGCGCGCGCTGCGGCAAGACGGTGTACGCGGCCGAGATGGCGATGGCACAGGGCGATATGTACCACAAGGACTGCATGCGGTGCCTCACATGTAACGTGAAGCTCGGTGGTCAGTACTGTGCCGATGCCAACGGCGGCCTCTTCTGCAAGCCGCACTTCGTGCAGGGGCTGCGTGCGAGCGGTGGCAAGTACGACATGAGCGCGGACGCCTCCTCCGTGGCCGACAAGGCAGCAACGGACGAAGCGGCGGCGGACAAAGCGGCGGCGGAGAAAGCAGCAGCCGAGAAGGCAGCGGCTGACAAGGCGAAGGCGGAAAGAGCAGCAGCCGAGAAAGCAGCGGCCGACAAGGCGGCGGCTGACAAGGCGGCGGCCGAGAAGGCAGCGGCCGAGAGGGCGGAGGCCGAGAAGGCGGCGGCGGACAGGAAGGCGGCCGAGAAAGCAGCGGCAGACAAGGCGGCGGCGGAGAAGGCAGCAGCCGAGAGGGCGGCGGCCGAGAAGGCAGCAGCTGAGAAGGCAGCAGCTGAGAAGGAGGCAGCGGCCTTGGCAGCAGCGGCCGCCGTGCGCGCTGCCGCGGTCGCGGCAGTGCCCGCAGCGCCCCCACCCGCGCCTGCGCCCACGGCGGCGCCAGCCATGCAGAATGGGAACGGAACCCATTCGACGAAACAGACGAAACTCGATGCGACGTGGCTGCGATCGGCTTCGTCGCCAAGGGAAGCGGAACAGCGAGGAGCGCTACTGGCCTTCATGCAGGTGAGATCTCCCTTGATCTCCCTTGATCTCCCTTGATCTCCCTTGATCTCCCTTGAACAGCGAGGAGCGCTACTTCATGCAGGTGAGGGTGCCACTGAGTGCCACTGAGTGCCACTGAGTATCACTAAATGCCTCTGATTATCACTGAGTGCCACGGATTGCGTGCCTGTTCTTACCTTTGCGCAGCGCGAGCAGCTACGGATCTCCCTTGATCTCCCTTGATCTCCATTGATCTCCATTGATCTCCCCTGATCCCCCTTGATCCCCCTTGATCTCCCTTGAACAGCGCGAGCAGCTACGGGTCTCCGATGTGCTTCGGCTCGCCGCGGGGCTGCTCGACAATGAGGGGAAGCTGTCAGAGTTGCCTAATATGGATCTGCCCGGTCAGCCCTCATACGTCTGACGAGGAGCTGTGAAGACTATATGGTTCAGATGCTGAAGACCCAAGCTGGTGGTGCGAGTGGGAGGGAACTGGGGGGGTGGCAGGGAGAGGGGAATGAGGGCAGAGGAGTCACGATGGCTCCCTCTCTGCGCGCTCTGGGTCAGAAGGCGAGCGCGTGTGGACTGAGAGAGGAGCGACGTGGCGATGGTCGGGGGGGCGGAGGAGGATGGGACGGGGTAGGAGGCAGGGCCGCGCGCGGAGATGGAGATGGAGGTCTCCCTTCCGTTATGCCGTTTGTGGGGTCCGGTCAGGATACACTGATCGGTTACGAAATCGTTCATAAGCGCTCTTGTGGAAACACGAGACGTGTGTTTCACAGCCAGGGCGAATGTGTTTCACAGCAGCAGCGGGCGCGAAACATCTCGGGCGCCCACCGACCGCAACCAATGCCACCCACGTTCAACAAGCGACCTGCGGACGGCGGCGGGAGCGCGGACGCAAAGCGCCCAGCGCGCCCGCGCCCGGACGATGACGACGACGAAGGCTTGGACGCGGATGAGATGATCGAGGAGGAGGAGGATCTCATGATGGAGGACGGGATGCTGCCGATGCCCGAGGAGGATGAGCCCCTCGTACTGCTCGGCCAGGCGGACATGGCGAAATTCGAGCGCGAGTGGCGCCGGCCACCGTTGCCGGCTCTTGACCCGGCCGTCGACAGCATCGACTTCCAGCAGATCGAGGCCGACTACTCGAACGTGCCGTCGGCGCCCGAGTTCGCGCGCGGCAGCACCGAGCCCAAGGAGGCGGTGATCCGCATCTTCGGCGTGACGCAGGGCGGGCACAGCGTGTGCGCGCACGTGCATGGGTTCAAGCCCTACTTTTACGTGCGCGCGCCCGCCGGCTTCACCAAGGACGGCGTCCCCGGCTTCAAAGCAGCACTGAAGGCGCGCCTCAAGGCTGCGTTACCGGCCAAAGATGGGCAGCAGAGTGAGTGCGTGCTGCACTGCGACACGGTGACGCGGCAGTCCATCATGCACTACGCGTTCAAGGAGTCCGCCACCTTCATCCGGATCGTCGTCGCGCTGCCCACGATGGTCGCCACCGCACGCCGGTTGCTCGAGCAGGGCCTGCCCCTCCCCGGCATCGGCTCAGTGACCTTCGAGACGTTCGAATCGAACTGCGTGTTTGTGATGCGCTACATGGTGGACCGCTCGATCGTGGGCTGCAACTGGCTCACGCTGCCCGCCGGGACCTGGCGGCAGCGCGGCGCCCTCAGCGGCGGCAGCGACGGCGACCCGGGCGGGAGCAGCGGCGACGCGCCGAAGCCAGCGACACACTGCCAGCTCGAGATCGATATCTGGTTCGCAGATGTGATCTCTCATCAGCCCGAGGGCGAGTGGATGCGGATCGCGCCCATGCGCATCCTCTCCTTCGACATTGAGTGCTCGGGGCGTCCCGGAATCTTCCCGGAACCGGAGAAAGACGCGATCATCCAGATTGCGAACCACGTGACGCTGCAGGGCTCCACCCAGCCCGTCCTCAAGAACATCTTCTGCCTCAAGGAGACGGCGCCGATCTCGGGCGCACAGGTGCTCGCTTTCGAGACCGAGGCTGAGATGCTCCGCTCGTGGCACCAGTTCGTGCTCGCATGCGATGCCGACATCCTCACGGGGTATAACATCGGCAACTTCGACCTCCCATACCTTCTCGGGCGCGCCGCCACGCTCAGGATCGCCTCCTTCCCATATTTGGGTCGCGTCAAGGGGATGGTGACCAAGGTCAAGGAGAAGATGTTCCAGTCCAAGCAGACGGGCTCGCGGGAGATGAAGGAGATCAACATCGAGGGGCGCGTGCAGTTCGACGTGATGACGGTCCTAATGCGCGACTATAAGCTCTCCTCCTACTCGCTCAACGCCGTGTGCGCTCACTTTTTGGGCGAGCAAAAGGAGGATGTGCACCACTCCATCATCTCGGAGCTGCAGGTGATGACCTCTGATGATCTCTATGACCTCTGATGACCTCTGATGACCCCTGATGACCTCTGATGGCCTCTGATGACGTCCATCATCTCGGAGCTGCAGGCTGGCAGTCCCGAGACCCGCCGGCGCCTCGCGGTGTACTGCCTCAAGGACGCCTACCTGCCGCAACGGCTGCTCCAGAAGCTCATGTGCATCATCAACTACGCCGAGATGGCGCGCGTCACGGGCGTGCCACTCTCCTACCTCCTCACGCGTGGCCAGCAGATCAAGGTCATGTCGCAGCTCTATCGCAAGGCCAAGTCGCTCGGCCTGCTCTTGCCGGTTTCGTCACGCAAAGGGGCCGAGGGCGAAAAGTTTGAGGGCGCGACCGTCATCGACCCTATTAAGGTGAGTGTGAATGCCCACGATGGCGCCTCCGATGGCGCCCCTGATGGCGCCTCCGTCTGCCACTGACTGGTGCGACCGCCCTCGACCCAAATTAGGGCTTCTACCCGGACCCGATCGCGACGCTTGACTTCGCTTCGCTGTACCCGTCCATCATGATGGCACACAACCTGTGCTACTCGACGCTCGTGCGCCGCTCCGAGTTAGGCAAGCTCAACCCCGACGAGTATGGCAAGTCGCCCACGGGCGACTGTTTCGTCAAGGCGTCCACCCACAAGGGCATCCTGCCGCAGATTCTCGAAGAGTTGCTCACCGCTCGTAAGAAGGCAAAGGCCGACATGAAGGCGGAGAAGGCCAAGGGGAAGGACTTCGACCCGCTCACCTATGCTGTGTACGATGGGCGTCAGCTTGCACTGAAGATCTCGGCCAACTCCGTCTACGGCTTCACCGGCGCCCAGGTGGGCCACTTGCCTCGAAGTGTGCATGCATGCATGCATGCATGGGCTGGGTGGGCCACTTGCCTCGATGTGCTTCTCATCGCCTCTCATTGCCTCTCATTGCCTCTCATTGCCTCTCATTGCCTCTCATTGCCTCTCATTGCCTCTCATTGCCTCTCATTGCCTCTCATTGCCTCTCATTGCCTCTCATTGCCTCTCATT
>PJAB01001146.1:0-16856 GCA_002887195.1 Chrysochromulina parva
GTAACGGCCGGCGGTGCGGCCGGAACCCCCGATAAGCTCGAGGCGCGAGAGGCGGAGGCGGGCATGCGCAACGGCCGCGGCGAAGCCGACCTGGGAGCGCAGCGTCGAGATCATGAAGGATCAAATTTGGTAGGCGTTCACAGCCAATGTTTATAGTTCGACACCCAAGACACCGGACGTTCACACTGTCACAGTTACAAGCAGCCAAGATTTTACAAAGTGGCTTCTACAGCGATGTACCGGTTCGTGTGTCTGTCCCGTGTGTGTCCCGGCTCCCCCCGGTGTCTTTTTACCGGTACTGTACGGTTAAAAAACACCGGGGGGAGCCGGGATACACGCGGGTCGTGGCGTGGTCGTGCGCGCGTCGGTGAGTCGGTTCGATTCTGAGGTTCGTCTGTGTGATGCGTTTCTGTGTGATGTGTGTCCCGGCTCCCCCCGGTATTTTTGAACTGTACGAGTATATGCCTGCCGCTCGCGAATGTACCGGTGTCTTTTTACCGGTACCGTAGCGTGAGTTCACGAGCGTGGACGTCACTCGAGGAAAGAGGGCCGTGGATGGCGTTGGTGTCGTCGCCGTCTGCCACGGCGCCTCTGGCAATTGTACAGTGGACGCACACGCTCGTGATGAAGCCCATGCTGCTGCGTGCGCGCGAACAAATTTTACGTTCTTCGTTTGCAGAGCACCACGTCGTCTTGTCCTCGTGTGGCAACTCGGAGCCGTGTTCAACACTGTTGCAGAAAGCCAAGCCACTTGTTGAGAACGTGACGTGCACCAACGCAGCCGATGTGGCAAACGCTTTGCAGGCATTTTCGACCGTTCGAAGAGTATTCAAAGGCCGCTACAATGGTTTAGACATGGATGGCCCCGAGAATGGACCAGCACCGCCTTCGTCAGCGTCGCCTCCATCCCGAGCGCCGCCTGCCCCAGGTGTGCACCCACTGGATGTCGGGCAGCGAGGATGGTGTTGGCACAGCTGTGACGCGCCGTACCTCCTCTGGTATAGTCGGACTGGCCGTACACTACAGCATGTCCGATTCTTCTGGTTCCTGGAGTGGGATGTCGTGTGGACGGGCGACGTGACAACAGTCCTGTCAGCGTGGAGCGCTCTGTACGAGCCCTTTGACAACAAGACCAGGGTGGACGTGGTTAACCCGTCCAGATTCGTGAGCCAGGCCAACATGACAGACGTCTACTATGGCCGCCGGCTCCACAGCCACGATTTGCTATGTCCCGCCCCAGCGTGGGCTCCGCGCAACTGGGTGCATCGGCACAAACGCAACGAGACCCTCGTCCCGCACACCCATGTGCATCGTTGCGTGACAGAAGTGTATAGAGTCACGCATCGCCTGCTCGGTGCCATGCTCAACTTCTCGCAAGAGCCGGAGGCGGCCATGTTCTGCGAGATGCGTGCAAGCTCTGTATGTGCTATGCACTCCTGGTGCACCATGAGATCGCTCTTTGATCGCGGCCGCCTGCATCTTTTTCACACCGCTAAGCGACAGAACCAACTGATTGCAGATCTTGGCGCATTGGCCGCAGCTCCGTCGCTCAAGGAGATACACTGGGCGCGAAGTCGATGGGTATCCTCGTACGATAGATACAAAGGCAGCGTGCCAGATGACGCACTGCAAAGGCTCGATCGTCCGATGCTCTTCCATGCATACAAGTGGTTGCAGCCCAAGAACCTGCCCGCTTCACCTCAGGTGCCATCGTTTGCGCATCGGCTGCTCGAGCTGACCAGACCATTTGCGGAGCGGCTCTCCAACGGGACGTTACAACAAAGACACAACACACGATGACGGACGGACGCGTTGGGGTTGGGTAGGCCAAGCCACGCCCAAATGATGTCGATGCAAAACAGCTTCATGAAGCTTTTTGCGGGTAACGGCTGACGCGCGGGTACTACTGTAACCTTACTCGGTTACTGCGGCAACGCGTAGATTGGGAAATTGGTACGGCACACGCTTTTTTGCAGTGTGATATCGCGAAAGAACTGGTGATGATTGCGGCGTACAGCGGCGGTAGAGATACCCGGCGTACAGTAGTACGCAGTCAGAAGTTTGAAATCAGGGTATGAGGATTGTGTGCAAATCCAGATATGAATCCCTCCCCTACCCCCTTGGGTAAATTCTCACTGAAACTCGAACTGTCAACGCACGGCCCGCGCCTGAGCTACGCTCGCGACCACTATCGAGCCCACGGAAAAGGCGACGCTGCCCAGCACGAGCAGCGCGCCGCTCGACGTCCACCCATCGCCGTACGGACCGGTGGCAACGCGAGTAACGAGATCGGCTGCGAGGTCGGCGGCCCACGTCGTCGGGCTCGTCGTCGTCGTCGACGCTGCTGTCGGCCTCGTCGTTGTCTGCGCCATTGTCACCGTCATCGTCATCTCGGCAGACACCGCGCTCGGCGCGGCTTCCAGCGCCCCCCCCTCGCCCGTCAGCGCTGACGCCGCGGCCTCGGGCGCTCCTGTGCCCTTGCTCTTCTTACCATCCTTGGTGCCCTTGAATCCCTTCTTACCCTCGTTAGGGCTCTTAAACCCCTTGCCACCGTGCGCGTGCGTCTTGCCGCCGACGCCCTCGCCGCTCACGAAGTTGCCGTCCGCGTCTAGCGAGCCGCTAAACCACTGGAGTGCCTTGAGGTCATCCGCAGCCGCATACGCGGCCTCAGCGGCCGCCGAGAGCTGCTGCTGCTGCTGCTGCGAGCAGCCGCGCCCGCCGCCCGCGAGGCGCCGGCGCGAGAGCGCGAGCGAGGCCGACCAGACGGCGCGCGCGTCGTACTGCCCGTGCGTCGCCTGCGCGCGGCGCGCGGCTGCCTCGTCCTCGATGCTCGGTGGCGAGATCGGCGGCGGCACGTGCGGGGGGCCAGCGATGCGCCCGTACGCCTCGCGGCGCAGGCGCATCAGGTCTTCGAACTCAGGCTCGAGCAGCGGGAGCATCGTGCGCAGCAACGACTGGAAGAGCGTCGGGAAGAGCGCCTCCTGCGTGGCGAGCAGGCACTTGATGCGGTAGCGCTCCTTGGGGGCTTCAAAACATGCTGGGCACGTCTCCGAGACGATCGGCAGCCGGACCGACTCCGAAAAGGCCTCGGCCTCGTGCTCGCGCACGTACGCGAGCGGCCGGATGACCCGCAGGTCCTGTGCGTCGATCGTATAGTGTGCCTTCATCGAGCGGAGCGCGCCGTTGTGCATGGCCGACATGAGGAAGGACTCGGCGAGATCGTCGAGATGCTGCGCCATGGCGAGCACATTGTACCCCTCGCGCCGCGCGGTCGCGTAGAGGACGCCGCGCTTCATACGCGAGCAGAACGAGCAGATGGACACGCGGTTGCCTTCTTTGGCCATGCACGGCTCGGCAATCTCGAGCAGCGGGTGCTTCTCGTAAAAATAGGGCAGCCCGAGCTTGGCGCAGTAGGGGATGAGGGGCGACGGGTCGAAACCGTCAGCGCCAGGGTCCACGGTGCAGGCGCCCAGCTCCCACTGGAATGGAGTGCGCTTCTGGAGCGCATGCAGGATGTGCAGCATGGCGAGCGAGTCCTTGCCGCCGCTCAGCCCGACGAGCACGCGGTCGCCGGGTCGAAGCATCCCGTACTGGAGGATGGCGCGAAGCACCCTGTTGGACAGCTTCGTGTCCGGGGTGGCCCAGCCCGAGCCCCCAGCGCCACCGCTGCTGCTCGCGCTGCCGACACCCTCGGCCACTGCTGCTGCCGCCGCGTCGGCAGCGTAGGCGGCTTCGGGATCCAAAAATGGATCGAAGCCCTCGCCGAGACTCGCGCCCACCGGGTCCGCGCCGCTGCCCTCGCCGCCGCCCTGGCCGCCGCCCTCCCGGGGGCCGTCTCGAGCACCGACGGCGCTCGGCACTGGAGCCGGTGGGCACGCGAGCTGCGCATCTGCCCGCGCAAAGGCGGGTGGCTCGAAGGGGGCGCGCGCGACGGGGATCACCCCGCGGTGCATCGCGGCCGCCTCACCTGGAAGGAGAAACCAACGGAGACGGGCGCCCTCGGGAGATAGCATCTCCGCGAGGGTCTGGCCAGCAAGGGGTGCCCCCGTGTTTCGTCGCATCTCCGAGGACGCAATCTTGGCAAGCGCGTGCGCCTCGGCCAGGGCGGCCTCGAAGCGGGCGGCCTGCGCGGCGGCCGCGCTCCCCTCGCCGCCCGTCCCGGCGCGCGGCATCGAAGGCTGCCCCTCTGCCCTCTTCCAGCTCAACGCTCCCTCAGCGTACGAGATGCCACCGAGCCACGCGCGCGGCGGGCGGCGCTGGTGCACGTGGCGCCACTCGGCGGTGCGTGCGTCGCACAAGTACTGCGGCAGCAGCTTCCACCCGTGCTCCGCGACAAAGTGGACGGCGTCGAGCACGTAACGTACTTGCTGCGCGTCGGCAAAATAAGGTAGGGAGAGGCGCACGTAGCCGGGGCGCAGCAGCTCGTTGTCCTCCTTCTTGACCAGCTGCGCCTCGAAGGCGTCCGAGAGCGTGCCGTCGATGCCGAGCAACTGCTGCGAGTACGGCCCGGCGCACATGCAGCCGCCGCGCGCCTGGATCCCGAAGAGGTCATTGAGCAGCGCGACCACGTAGTTGTGGTGCAGAAGCAGCGGGCCGCCGCCGCCGCTCATGCCGCCGGCCGTGCCGTCCGTGACGCGGAAGGCGAGGGCGAAGATGGGCAGCCGCTTTGCCGTCGGGTGGCCAAGGATGGCGATGCGCGGATGGCGACCCCACGCGGCACGGCATGCGCCCAGGAGCGCGCCATCGGCACGTGCGATCGCGGGCGCGCCAACGGCCTTCTGAAGCTGCAGCACGAGGCCGGCGCGGATGGCGCCCACGATGCTCGGAGTCCCACCCTCCTCGCGCTCCTCGTCGTTCTTGAGGTACACGTGCCGCTCCCGCGACACGTAGAAGACGGTGCCCCCGCCCGGGCACGTCGAGATGCCGCGCGTCGCGAGCGCCTTCTTGTACACGAGGACGCCTGCCGCCTGTGGCCCGCCCGCGAACTTGTGCGGCGAGAAGAAGAGGGCGTCCTTGGCGATCAGGCTCGCGCGCTCCGCGTCCTCGTGCGGTGGGTTCATCGCCAGCCCGATCGCGTACGGCGCCGCCGACGCGTAATCCCAGACGGCGAGGGCACCATGCGTGTGCAGCAACGCAGTGATCGCATCCACGTCAGAGAGGATGCCGGTGACGTTGGAGGCGGCTGAGAAGGCGCCGACGCGCAGTGGCCGGTGCGCGTGCGCGCGCAGCGCCGCCTCGAGCGCGTGCAGGTCCACGCCGCCCGCCGCCGCCTCGCCGATGCTCACGACGTCCGCGACGCTCTCACGCCACGGCAGCAGGTTGGAGTGGTGCTCATAGGGGCCGACGAAGACGACAGGCCGCTGCGCCTCGGGCAGCGCGTGCGCGGCAGCGCGCGCCTCGGGCGTGGGCGCGAGCAGCCCGAGCATCGCCACCAGCCGGTTGGCACCCGCCGTCGCGCCCGAGCCCGCGAAGAGCACCCTGTCCGCATTCTTGCCGCGGTCGTTGCACCGCAGGTAGTTTTTGATCATGACGCGCGCCTCGGCGACAAAGTCGCTCGACTGGCGGCCCGTCTTGGTTGTTGACGTGTGCGTGTTGCCGTACGTGGGCAGGATCGCCTCGCGCACGTAGTCCTCGATGAAGGCGAGCGCCCGGCCCGAGGCGGTATAGTCTGCGTAGACGAGCGGCCGCAGCCCAAAGGCCGTCTGCGACTGCAGATCGCGCCCGAGCTCGTTGGCGCGGATGTAGCCGAAGAGTGGCGCGTCCGACGGGTGGTGGTGCGTCTCGGCCGTCTCGTCCTCGGTGGCCGACGGGTTTCCTTCGATGCTACTCATCCAGAGGCACGCGTCAACTCACGCGACAGGGCACGCGACAACACACGCGACACTTCACGCGACCGTCGTCGGCAAACTAGATTCGACAAACAGTTTCGTCGCGAATCCCCCGCGCCCTTACAAAGAGGGGGAAGGAACCCTTTCGCTCGTCCTCGTCCTCGTCCTCTCCTCTTCTTAGGAGCGCTTCCTAGTGCAGATGGAATCACAAATTGGTGGTGCCGCTGACTGCCGCTCACGCGGGGGAGGGAGGGGGGGGAAGGGGGGCCTGTTTTTCGATGCATTTGACGCATTTGAACATGCACTTGACGGACTTGACGCTTTTCGGAAAGTCGAGGTGTGACAAGCCGGATGTGAGTGTGAACCCAACGTGAAATTATTCGCGAGACTCCTGCGAGCCCGCACGATGAGCACGCATGTATGCGCGCGCAAACGCGTTCGCGTTCGCGTGCGCGCTGCGCTACGCGCGTGAATGGCCTCTGTGCATGCGGTAGCCCATCTAACGTTCAGTCTTTCCCCTCCATGCCCCTCTTAGCTCTTTCTCCCCTCTTTTTTTTTCTTTTTTATTATCGTTCGACCAGCACGGGGAAAAAGCCACTTCCGTGCCACGAGGTACTCGACCTCAGGCGTCGATCGACGTCGGAAACCATCTAGGGAGTATATAATTTGTATATTCATTATTGTAACTTTGAACAGCTATGTTCCCTGCCAATTTTGGCGGGACCCCTGAGTTGCGGTGTGCGAACACCATAGCGGTTCCGGTATAGGAAGACGCTTTCGTGTCGCCCGCGAATGTTTCGCATGTAAAGTTGACCGCAGTCCGTTCTATTAATAAGTACGTGGAAGAAATCTTAACATATAAGTTCAAGATGCCTCTTGAGATCACGCACCCTCGTCCCGTTTCCATGGTGGCATCACTACCGAGCCCTCTCGCCGCCTCGCGCCCGGGCTTGACGCATGACATGGCTCCGACGGACATGTCGCGCGAGCCGCTCGAGTCGGGCTCGCCCGACATCAAGGTGTGCATGCCCAACCCGCACTGCATGAACGAGGTGCAGGCACATACAACGCTGGTCACCGTGATCGAGAAGAGCCTCAAGGACCAGCTTCTGAACACAGTCGTGGGGCACGAGAGACCCGACCTGCCCAAAACGTCAAAGGAGACCGTCAAGATGCAGAAACGCTTCGGGTCCGCGCCTCGACTGGCCTGCATCCACTTCCTCACCCTGATGCTGGTGGGCTTCACCAGCGCACAGACCTCGCCGTCGCCGCCATCTCCGCCCCCACCCTCACCCTCACCACCTCCACCCTCGCCATCTCCGCCCCCACCCTCGCCGCCGCCGCCGCCCTCGCCCTCGCCGCCGCCCCCCTCGCCCTCGCCGCCGCCGCCACTGCCACCACCACCGTCACCACCATCGCCTCCGTCGCCACCATCGCCACCATCACCGCCACCGCCACCATCACCACCACCATCGCCACCAACGCCACCCTCGCGCCCGCCAGCACAGCCGCCCAGCCCAGCTCAGCCTGGCTGGGCGCTCGTTGCACCCCAAGGTCGACGGAGGTACCCTCCCCCACGGAACTATGCGCAAGACCTCATACCTGGCGGATACCCGACGGCGTTCACCCCACCCAACTGCTCAGTACCAGGGCGAGTGGGATGCATCGCCATGCCCAGGCCTGCCCGCGCCAATCCCGCACCAGGAACCAGAGCTGTGCCCTTACCGCCAGCGTGCTCCTTGCCCTCCGAGCCAGGATGCCTGAGGCTTCCCAAGCCCTTGGCAAGGACAGGGGGCGAGCCGCTGGGCAGCACTGAGATTGTGATACAATTTGTGGAAAGCAGCTCCGTACTGGGCAGCTCGTTCACAACCTCGATCGCGGCGGCGGATGTGGACGGCGACGGTGACCTGGACGTGCTTCTTGGGAACCAGGGCAGTCCCAGCCGAGTGCTGCTCAACGCGGGCAACGGCAGCTTCCCGACGAGCATCGAGCTGCCAGGCGGCAACGCGACCACCAGCTCGATCGCGGCGGCGGACGTGGACGGCGACGGCGACCTCGACGTGCTGCTTGGGAACCAGGGCAGTCCCAGCCGAGTGCTGCTCAACGCGGGCAACGGTAGCTTCCCGACGAGCATCGAGCTGCCAGGCGGCAGTGCGTCTACACGTTCAATGGCGGCGGCAGACGTGGACGGCGACGGCGACCTTGACGTGCTGCTTGGGAACGATGGCACCAGCCGAGTGCTGCTCAACGCGGGCAACGGTAGCTTCCCGACGAGCATCGAGCTGCCCGGCGGCATCACGAACACGCGTGCGATCGCGGCAGCGGACGTGGACGGTGACGGCGACCTGGACGTACTGATTGGGATCTTTAACAGTCCTAGTCGAGTGCTGCTCAACGCGGGCGGCGGCAGCTTCCCAACGAGCATCGAGCTGCCCGGTGGCAGCGCGCCTACGCTAGCGATCGCGGCGGCGGACGTGGACGGTGATGGCGACCTCGACGTGCTGCTTGGGAACCAGGGCAGTCCCAGCCGAGTTCTGCTCAACGCGGGCAACGGCAGCTTCCCGACGAGCATCGAGATGCCTGGCGGCACCACGAACACGCGTGCGATCGCGGCGGCGGATGTGGACGGTGACGGCGACCTTGACGTGCTGCTTGGAAACGAGGGAAACTTCCCCAACCGAGTGCTGCTCAACGCGGGCGATGGCACTTTCCCGATGAGCATCACGCTACCTGGTGGCAGCGCGTTAACGCGCTCAATCGCGGCGGCGGATGTGGATGGCGACGGCAACCTGGACGTGTTGGTTGGAAACCCTGGCACCTGTCGATTGCTGTACAATGTGGGCGGCCGCGGCAGCTTCCCGACGAGCACTGAGCTGCCCGGTGGCAGCGCGAACGTGTGGTCACTCGCGGCGGCGGATGTGGACGGCGATGGCGATCTGGATGTGTTGCTTGGCATCTCTTCTGGTTTCAGTCCCAGCCGAGTGCTTGTCAACGCGGGCGACGGCAGCTTCCCGACAAGCATCGAGCTGCCTGGCGGCAGCATGCTGACGCGTTTGGTCGTGGCGGCGGATTTGGACGGCGACGGCGACCTCGACGTGCTCCTTGCGACCAACGGCATCGGAACGCCCACAGTCGCACCTTGTGGATTACATGACCGGAGCCGAGTGCTGCTCAACGCAGGCGGCGGCACCTTCCCGACAAGCATCGAGCTGCCCGGCGACACCGCGTCTAGTTCGATCGCGGCTGCGGATGTTGATGGCGACGGCGACCTGGACGTGCTCCTTGGGAACTTTGGCAGTCCCAGCCGAGTGCTGCTCAACGCGGGCAACGGTAGCTTCCCGAAGAGCATCGAGCTGCCCGGCGGCACCGCCAACACGCAGTCGATCGCGGCAGCGGACGTGGACAACGATGGCGACCTGGACGTGCTGCTTGGGAACGAGGGCAGTCCCAGCCGAGTGCTGCTCAACGCGGGCAACGGCAGCTTCCCGACGAGCATCGAGCTGCCCGGCGGCATCACGAACACGCGCTGGATCGCGGTGGCGGATGTGGACGGTGATGGCGACCTCGACGTGCTGCTTGGGAACCAGGGCAGTCCCAGCCGAGTGCTGCTCAACGCGGGCAACGGCAGCTTCCCGACGAGCATCGAGCTGCCTGGCGGCACCGCCAACACGCGCTCGATCGCTGCGGCGGACGTGGACGGCGATGGCGACCTGGATGTGCTTCTTGGGATCACCGGCAGTCCCAGCCGAGTGCTGCTCAACGTGGGCGGCGGTGGTAGCTTTTTGACGAGCACCGAGCTGCCCGTTGGCAGCGCGCCGACGCTAGCGATCGCGGCAGCGGATGTGGACGGCGACGGCTACCTGGACGTGCTCCTTGGGAACAATGGCAGTCCCAGCCAAGTGCTGCCCTTCATCATGTGCTCCAAACCTGGCACTGCACGCAGCCGCTTTGGCAACGGATGCGTCCCCTGCCCAGCTCCGTCGTCGCGCCGTGATGACGCTTTCGATGTCTGCTACGAGTGCGACGAGCACAGCCAGGTCGATGCCGGCTCCGGCGCGTGCGCCGCTTGCCCGGCAGGCAGCGAACGCTTCCATGGCGCAACCAGGTGCACGCGCTGCCCCGCGGGCAAGCGTCAGTCGGTCACGGGCACCGCCTGCATCGAATGTTCTCCGGGTGGGTATGTTGGCTTCCAGGGCCTCTTTGATCCAACGTCGTGCTTACCCTGCCTCCCTGGCTCGTACAACCCGACATTTGGTGCGAGCGCATGCATGCCCTGTGCGCCCGCTACCTTCTCATCCAACTTGCGCTCGGCCACGTGCTCAGCCTGCCCTCGCGGCGGCTTCTGCCCCATGGCTGGCGCAGCCGCCCTGAGCCTGACCTTCTCAGCGTGCCCAGCTGGGACCTACAACCCGGACATGGGAACGTCGACGAATACCTCTTGCCTCTCTTGCCCCGCTGGTACAGCCAACCCCGTGCCCCAATCCATTGCGGTCACGGCTTGCAAAGCGTGCCTTCCTGGTGCATATGCTAGGCAAAATGGCACGGCAATTTGCGACCTCTGCCCAACAGGCACGTTCGTGTCGACGTCGGGCAACAGCGCCTGCGAGCCGTGCACCAGGGGCTATCTGTGCGTCGAGGGCGCGAGCGCGCCGCAGCCCTGCCCAGGCGGCACGTATGCCAACCAGACCGTGCTCAGCCTCCAGGGCTATCTTTCCTCGCTCAACGATTGCATCGCGTGCCCACAGGGCACGAGCTGCTCCGTCGGCTCCGTCGAGCCCTCTCTGTGTGCAGTGGGTACATTCAACCCGGCTTTTGGACGGGCATCGTGCGACAAGTGCCCGGGCGGCCAATACCAAGATGTGGAAGGCTCGATCGTCTGCAAGCGGTGCGACCACGGCTCGTTCTGTATCGAGGGGTCCGCGGTACCGCGCCCCTGCAGCGCGGGCACCTACTCCAATGCGACGAATCTGACGAGCGCCGGTGGGTGCACGCCCGCCGCCCCGGGCTACTTCGCACCCACGGGCAGCGTGCAGCAGTTCGCGTGCGTTGCCGGCACAGTGGCGTCCATGAGCGGCTTGGGGTCGTGCGTCAGGTGCGCAGCGGGCTCCTTCCAAGAGTTAGCTGGTCAGACGTCGTGCAACCCGTGCACGCCCGGATACTACTGCGCCGAGGGTGCCGCCACCCCTGTGCCGTGCCCTCGCGGCAAGTACAATAATCGGACGGGCCTCGAGTCCGCGGAGGGCTGCGTGCCGGTCGGCTTTGGCTATTGGGCTCCGACGGGGAGTGAGTTCCCCATCTCATGCCCGTCGGGCTTCTATTGTCCTGGGTACTTCAACGACAACGTGACGTTCGGCTCCCAGCCCATCATTCTCCCATCGGGCGGGCTCACCCCGGTGGTCGCGGTCGAGACGCAGACGGTCGAGACGGTCACAGGCTCTATCTCGCTCAACGCGCCACTCTCATTTTTCTTGAACGACACAGCCCTGCAGCTCCAGTATCGACAGACCCTCGCCGCGCAGCTCGGCATTCCGTGGCAGGACCTGCAGATCGACTTTTCGGCGACTCCGCCGTCAGCTGGGCGTCGGCTACAGACTAGCTCTACCGTCCTCACGTACACCATCGTTCGGACGATGACCACGAATCCGAACGCTCTGCCCCCGAGCACCAATTCCAGCAACGCCACCACGAGCGATCCACCCGTCGTGGCCCCATCTTTTGCTCTCAACAACCTCGATTCCGCGGTCATCGGAGCCGCTCTCGGTGTCTCTGTGGCCGCCCTCGTGGCACCCACCGCAACCGTGGTCCAGCAGACCATGACTGTCATTCGAGAGCGCGTGTGCCCCAGGGGCTTCTGGTGCACCGCCGGGCTTGAGGTGGCGTGCGAGCAGGGTTTCTACAACCCGAACACAAACGCAGCCAGCCAAACAGCCTGCGTGCGCTGCCCCGAGTTCTCAACCACCAACGGCACCGCATCCACCAACGTCAGCCAATGCCTGTGCCAAGAGAGCTTCGTGCAGCAGCTCGATGCAGCGGGCACTGCCCGATGCGTCTGTGCGCCTGGCCGCGAGCTCATCGGCGGCGTGCGCTGCGACGCGTGCAAGACCGGCACGTACAAGGACTGGATGGGCGAAAACGCCTTACGCAACCCTCTTGGCCCCCCAAAGTGCCTCGCATGCCCTGTGCCTCAGACGACCACTGTGCAGGAAGGCGCCGACTCGGTATCCCAATGCGTGTGCGTCGTGGGCACGTTCGCTAGTCTGACGCGCGCCGAGATGAGGCGGGTCACCAACGATAGCAGCAACGTCCCAGCAGATGCCTTCGAGTGTTTGCCATGTGCGAGCATCCAGGCGAATGTTAACGTGGAGATGACCAACTGCACCGCGCCGGGCGTCACGCTCGACACCATCCCCCTCGCGCCGGGTCACTGGCGTCAATCCCCGAGGGCGCGGTACGTGCGAGTGTGTGACTTCGAGGAGGCCTGTCTCGGCGGCGAGCTCGCGGGCGACGCGTCGTGCCTGGACGGTCACACCGGGCCGCTGTGCGATCTCTGTGTGAAGGATCCGCTGCACTTTGGCGGTCGCGGAGCACCTTGCCAAAGGTGCTCCGACTTGGGCGACCCTGTGGTGACGATCGCCTTATACGCTGTTGTCGGCGTGGTGGTTCTTGTCGCCATCGTGCTGGTCACAGCCATTTGCAAGCGCAGAGGGGTGCTCTCGACGGTGACAAAGACGGAAGGGTGTGTTGAAGACAAGGTTCGAGTGGCAACTGGCGCATTGAAGACGGCCATAAAGACGGAAGCGATTGAACTGGTGAAGAAAGCTTTCGGGCTTTCGGATGCAACTTTGGCAAGGTTGGCAGCCGTCAAGGCTAAGGCCGAATCACTTTTGGCGTTCATCGCATCACAAGTGGCGGATCTCGGAGTCAAGACCCGGATTTTGCTCTCGCTCTTCCAGGTGGTCTCGCAGATGGGCGTGAGCTTTAACATAACGTACCCCTCCTTCTACATTGACGTCCTCGATATCCTCAAGGGCATCAACATTCCTATCGACTTGTTGCCCTTTGGCTGTGTCTTTCCATGGCTCAATAACTTCTTCTTCGACTTTATCCTGAAGACGGCCACGCCTTTGGCACTCGTGCTGCTGCTAGCATTCTTGAGCAAAGTCTTTCGCGCACGCTCTGGCAGTGCGGAGGGCGCCCACGTGAGTCTTTGCGCGTTCCTCGCTGATGCATGCTCGGATCTGTGGTTCTTCATCATATTCCTCATGTACCCAAGCTGCTCTTCCATGACCTTCATGTTCTTCATGCGCGAAGAGTATGAAGAGCCGGGGGAGGTGTACGTGGACCTGATGCGAGCCGACCGCTCAATCAATCGTGATGAGCCTGTCTACCAGGGCTTCACCGCGTACGCCCTCATCATGGTCGCCATCTACCCGATCGGTGTGCCCGCCCTCTACGGGCTCATGTTCCATCGTGCGCGCCACCAGCTTCTCGAGATGCGCCGCATCGAGCTCACCGGGGAGACGGACTTTGCGCTCGCGAAGCTCGGGGCGGAGTCCGCTGCTACCCCTGAGGAGACGGACGAAATGGTGCGGAGAGCCATGGAGGTGCATGAGGAAAACCGCAGAGCCCTCGCAAAGCTACGTGGCGAGCTGCCAACGACGCTGCGCAAGTTGACCGCTGGCTACGAGCTCCGCACATACTGGTTCGAGGTCTTTGAATGCGTGCGCAAGATCGGGCTCATCGGGCTCCCCATATTCTTTCCGGTGGGGTCGCCGGCACAGCTCATCTTTGGGCTGATCATCTGCTTCCTGTCGTATGGCGCCTACTGCGTCTGCTCTCCCTACATAAAAGATCAGGACGACTTCCTTGCACAGGTGGCGCAGTTCGTCATCTTCTTCTCGTTGGTGGGCTCCTTGGTGACTAATGCCTTCCCCGACGATCCGGTCATGTCGATTGCGCTCCCAGGGCTCCTCTCTGTACCCGTGATCCTCACCTTCATCTTCCAATCACCATTGCTCGAGCAGCTGCGTAGCTTCACAGAGCCCGATGATCAGGGCAACGTCGGCCTGGCTGGCCATTGGATCCTCGCCTTCCGTTACCACATCGTTCGGATCACAGATAGGCTCATCGGCGCAGTCAATCAAGAAGATGCACAGTCAGAAACACGTGCCAAGTGGCGCCAGCAAGGTTCCGCCTCTCTACACGTCTTCAAGGGGCGTGGCTACAAATGGCATGGCTCCAAATGGCTTGGCCTCTTCAAGAGGAAGGGCACCAGCCACGTCAAGCCAGGGTCTATGACCCACATGCCTGCCACTACGGAGGGGGTGGCCGTGACCATGGTGCAGCAGCCGGGCATGGTGCCTTTCACGCGGGAGGGCATGCGGGACACCCTCTCGGTCGAGAGCGGGAGCCCTGATGGTAGCAGCCCTGCTCGTCGACTACAGGTGGAGCTCGAGATGGCTCGAGCGCGGGCAGAGCTCGAATCAGCTGCTGCCGCCGCCCGGCTGCAGCTCGGAGCACACGCCAAGGCCAAGGAGATGGGCAGCAAGCTCAAGGCAAAGGCCAAGAATGCGGCTTCCGATCGGGCTCGTGCAGTACTGCTGGTGCAGGTATCTTCTGCAGAGGACGATGCACCTGGTACAGTAGCCTGGGTTACGGTTACGAAGGTCGCCTCACCTGACATCTGTCGAGCGTCGAGCGACTGACACTGTGCCGAAAACCTGATGAGCGACCAGCACCTGTGGCTGGCCTATGGCTGGCCAACGAGGAGGGCGTCCGAAGGGGGGGCGTGGGGCCCCTAAGCGGGGGACTGAGAGGGGAGCCGGTTGGCGAAACCACTACGCAGCACCCACCCGCCCACCCGTGCGCGTGAGTGGGTCACGTACGAGGCCAACCAAGGGTTTTGTCAAGGGTTTTGTGTCGTGTTGGATCCGGCGTGCAGAGCCGTGCCACGAGTTGCAAGGAGTCCTGGGGGTAGCCGTAGGGCGACCGATGGGATCTGTGGGAACTGGGAAGCAGCGCGGAGCGCGCCGCCGGCGCCATTCCCCACTGTGTTGAAACACCAGAGGGTAACTACCTGAGTAATGAACCCCCCCCAAGGTCAAAATCTGCGCCCCACTGTGTTGAAACACCATAGGGTAACTACCTGAGTAGTGAAACCCTCCCCCAAGGTCAGAACCTTGCGCCCTCTCCCGGGACGGCAGTCGAGTTCTGTGACGTGTGAGTGTCGACCGCCGGCGTGTCTGCTGGAGGGTTCGTCACGACAGACTCATGAGACACAAATTCCCGGCGCTTAGTTTTCTGTCACATTACGTTACAGTACCTCGTAGTACAACTGTCTCGTACTACGATCGAGGCCTCGATCGACGTACAACCGCCGGATCTGCGTGCGACCCACCGGCCAAAATTTCCCACGCTCTCACATTTACGGAGTACGCCGTGCAAAAGCATCAGAGAGCGTTGAGAATTACCATCGAATTCGAGCGTGCGAGACGGGAGGGAGCTCGCGCGGCCGCCGCGCATCCAGCAACGAGGCGTCACCACGAGCCAATCTTGCGCTTGCCGAGCGCCTTGGCCGAGAGCACTCTGGGGGCCTCTGGCACGGGGGGCGCCGCCGCGGCCGACGGCGGCAGGCCCGGCGGTGGCAGCTGCATGAGCGTTGGCGGCTGCAACGGCTGCATCGGCGGCTGCGGTGGTTGAGGCAGCGGCGGCGTCCGCCCGCGCTCAGTCCCATCTGGCAGAAGCGGTGATGCGGCAGACGTTTGCGTCGTGTCCGAGTTGAGTCGCTGAACGCTCACGACAGCGCTCACGACTGCAGCGGGGGCGGCGGCAGTGTGCTCTACAGAGAGCGGCGGCGGCGGCTGCGGCGCGACCGAAGCCGGAGCGGGCTGCGTCTTCGGTGCCGCGCCATCGGCCAGGTGGCGCGGGGGCGCCGCGGCAGTGGCGGTGGGAGCGGCAGGCAGGTTGAGAGGTGATAGCAGCGGCGGCGCGTACGCGCGGAGATCGGCTCGGTGATCGGCCGGTGCGCTCGCTGCTCGCCTGGCGGCGGTTTGCGCGGCCTGTAAGCCTATCTGGAGCTCCGCCACTGTCGGACAGCTCATTGCCTCTGCTATCGCGCCCGCCATGGCCGCTTCGTCCAGTGTAGGAGCAAGCGGCGTGCGCGCAATCCTCGGCGTGGCTCCAAGCGTCACCGCACCGTCGCTCAACGGCGGCATGAACGCCGACAGGGCGGTGTGAACGCCGACAGGCTGCGGCATGAACGCCGACAGGGCGCTCCCGAAGGCGGCTGTACCGGCCGGTGCGAGCGGGCGCGCTAGCCCCGCAGCGGTTGCAAGTGAGAGAGTCGGCATCAGCGGCGGCCTCAGCAGCGGCGGCAGCTGCGGCGGAGGGTGGCCGTTGGCGGCAGCATCGGCGTTCACATGGTCGGCGTGCACACCATCGGCGTGCACACCATCGGCGTGCACACCATCGGCGTTCACACCATGGCCGTTGGCGGCGGCGGTGGCGGCGGCAGCATCGGCCGCGGCGTTGCGCGTGTCGCCATCGCCGGCCTCGGCGGTCCCGAAGCGCTTCTCCGCGGCCGCCTGGATCGCCATGAAGATGTCTGGCGGTGAACGTGTCGTCGATGCGTGGTATAGCCGAAGGGCTTCGACTGTTGTGCGTGCGTCGTCGAGATCAGTCGTGAACCAGTCGGTAGACGGGCAGCGTCGGCCGCCGCTGCTGAGGGCGATGGCCGCCTCGGCCTCCGCCTCGCTCAGCTTCTCGAGCGCAAGGTCGAGCGGGGTGCAACCCATCAGGTCCTGCGCGTGCACGTTCGCATGCGCCTCCAGGAGGAGTAACACGCACGCGGCCCCATCCTTCGGACGGAGCGTGTGAGGGTAGCGTGAGCGTATGGCGACATGCAGGCATGCGTCGCCTGCTCGCCTTCCGAAGAAGTGGCCGTCCATGCTCCACCGGCTCGCCGCCTCGTACTCGATGCCCAGGTAGCTCGGGTTCGTGGCGCCGGTGCACTGCGGCAGCGCACGCCCG